>CAUYON010079666.1:0-26349 GCA_963573935.1 Arctocebus calabarensis
TCTTTTGGATTACTGCTTGAAATTCTAATTCCATCTTTTCCTCCATTGAGCTGATCTTAGTTGCTATCCAGACTCTGAATTCAACTTCTGACATCTCAGCCATTTGCTTACAAGGGATCTTGTGCTTCATCTACCTTGTCATTCCTTGGGGAAGTTGATCTACTCTGGTTATTCATATTGCCCGAGTTTTTCTGTTGATTCCGCCTCATGATTATTTTTCACTGTTGCCTATGACCATCCTCTGAGTTGGTGAGGTGTGTCTCCCAGATCAGACCCTGGCAGAATCACTCTGTTGTTACTAGATCTTTGTAGGGAATGATCCTACATTTCTAATGATTTCTCAAACCCTGCAGGGTGGAGAGCTTAAATTCTCCTCAGCCTGCTTAGAAGACACTTTAAATTGCTAACTTGGGCTAAGCTGAGGCTTCCCCGGGAAAGTGCTATGGCTGGGATCACTCCTTGAGTGGCTATCCACTTACCCAGTGTGCCAAAACTGGTCTCACCCTATGCCCCTGAGGGCTAAGGCTGCAAGCTGTCTCAGTCCCCGCCTTTAGGCTGCTCAGTCACTAAATTACTCTCTCACGCCCAATGACTGTTCTGCGACCCTAAGGGTGGAGCTTGCTAGGGCAATTCTCCCACAATGGTTCCACACAGCCCACCACCAAGCACTGGCAGCTCCATCTTGCTTGGTGGCCCAGTCTAGGGCCCTATACAACACTCAAAATCCCCTATACTCCTGCCCAAGTTCTCCCAAGGCAATTCAACTGAGTGCCAAGTCCAAAAGAAACCCAAATGGCTCACAGGCAAGGCCTTTTCAGTCTGCAGTCCCACTGTTGCCCCACCCACAGCTGCCAACAGGATCAGACTGAACGAACAGACGCAACCACTTGCCCAATCTCCGCCGCTTTAGCCTTCCTCAGAGTGTCCCAAAGCCTCACGCTGTCTCCCTGTGTCCCCAAAGGGAAGTTTCTGGGCAAATCCTGCCTGGCAGAGATGCCTGAAGTCCTCTCTCCCCAGTCCCACCGTGCCCAGCCGCAGGGAAGCTGTTACTCATCTGCCGTCTTGCTCCACCCTGACTTTTTTCTTTACCTGAAGATAAAGGAAATATTGAAATAAAGACATTTTGATGACATTCAGGACATCAAGGGTATTAGGAAGACAGATTTGATGGCCACTCCGGAAGAATAATTCCAAATTGCTTTGAAGGGTGGACTAGGCTAGACACTGGCATCTGTGAATAGCTTCTCAAGGGTAGAATTTCAAAGGTGAGCATGGTGATATTCAGCAACAAGGTAAGTACCACTTTTCCTCGGAAGAATGTGAACTTAATTGTTAGACCACCATGTTGTCTGGCAAGTCCCAAGATTTATAAAGTGTGTTGGAAAGATGGCTACCCAGGAGAACCCATGGTGTGGTTCTTGTGCAAAGGCTGGCAGGCTTAAGATTCTGGAAGAGTTAATGTTTCAGTTTGCATCTCAAGGCAAGAAAAAAAGTTTATTTTTCAACTCAAAAACCATCGGACAAGGAATTCTCAGTAATTCAAGAGACGGTTAGCCTTTTCTTTTGATCATGTTTTGAATTGACAGGATGAAGGATTCTCTTTGTAAAGAAAATACAATTTGCTTTATTCAGTCTACCAGTTCAGATGTGAATCCCATCTAGACACATTCACAGACACACTGAAAAAAATGTTTGACTAAATACCTGGGTACTCTGTGTGGCCCGGTCAAATTAATCATCACACCTGTCTTTGAATTTGGGCTGTATTTGCCACTTGCTTTGGCCATAGAATACGGCAGTTGTACCAGTCATTGTACCGGTTCCATTCTGGATCTCGATCTTAAGGGGACTGAGACCTTTTGTGTTTTCTCTTAAAACCAACCATCACAAAAGTGTAACTAGTGTGAAACTGCAATGTTAGGAGGAAGCCCATGTTAGTCACATTGAGGGGGCTCCATGAAAGGATGTAAATTCACTAGATGTCTGAGTGAAAGCTTATTTGTCCTTGCAGCCCCAGGCTAACTAGCTCAGCTTCCAATCTCAGTGCTGCTAAGTGTATGACCACACATACAGCAGAGAAGCCCCAACATAAGCTTATGGACCTTAGACACTTGAGACATAAAAAACCATGGTTGTTTTAAGCCACTAAGCTTTTAGGTTATCCATAGCAATGAACAGCTGACACAGAAATGAAGGTAAACGGATAGCAAAAAACTTCGCAGAGATGATCATACGACATTAAGAGCTATAGACTGCATTAGAATTGTCTAACACAGGCTAGCAGAACAAAAAGAATGCCCATGTTCCCAGAGCTCAGAGGCAGGAATGAACACATGATGGTTTGGTAACTGCAAGTCATTTGGTATTGCGGAAGCACTCTGCTTATTTCCTTCAGTAATCACAGAGCTTTTCATGTGTATAAGCATCCATTTTAAGTTCTGCAGATTAATAGAAACAAGTTTGTTTCCAATTTCCTGGAGCTTACATTCAAGTGGGAGTGAGAAAGAAAAATAAACAAGTAATTGAATAAGATGACATCAAACAGTGAGGAGTACAGAAGAGGAATAACAGGAACACCGGGAGGACTCCGTGTGCACGTGTGTGAGGAGATATTTATTTAAACAGGATGGGCTTGAGGCCTTATTGTGAGGGCGACATTTAATCTACTACTTAGTGATTGGGAAAGAGCCAGTTAGTAAAGAGCTAGGAAAAGAATAGTCTAGTGGCAAGTGCAGAGGCCAACCTGAGAGGTGGGGGATCCGGCATGTCGAAGAAAGGAGGGAATATGAGTGTTGCTCGAGCAGAATAGCCAAAGGCCAGAATGGCAAGATGCGGTGAGAAAGGCTTCTTTTTTTTTTTTTTTTAATTTAATGCCTACATATAAGGAAGGAATTTGGCCTTTACTGTAATGACTGTTATAAATAGGAAGATATATTAATTTTCTATCTTTGCTGTAGCTAATTATTTCAAATTTAGTAGCTTTGAACAGTATGTTTTTATTATCCTACAGTTCTTGAGGTTAGAAGTCTGAAATGAATGTCATGAAGCTAAATCAGAGCATCAAATGGGTTGTTATTTTTTTCTACAGTATCTTGGGGATAATCTATTCCCTTGCCTTGACCATTTTTTGGGGACCACCTGTACTTCTTGGCTTATAGCAGATTGTTCCAACTTCAAAGCCAGTAGCATAGCATATTCAAATCTCTCTCTTTAAGGCTAACTTTGATTTCGTCTATCACCTGAACTCCTCTTTGTCATATAACCTAACATATTTAGCTGTTGGGGACTAAGACACAGATGTCTCTGTGGGAGTGGGCGCTGTGCTGCCTCCAGTAGGCAGTAAGGCCTGCACGGTGGAGTCATCATGGAAGACTTGGTATAAAAGGTGGATTATATTGATTTCTATATAGTCAGAAATTATACCAATGTTTATGAGCACAAATGCGGCTCCAGTGAGAGACTGACATTTTAATTACAAATCATGTTTACATATTAAAAATAAGAAATCTAGATGGTGCACAAAAGGTGTAGTGTATCTCCCTCTCTTCATGAACAGAAAACATTTTTTGTAGCTGTTCTGTTGGGAAATCTTAGTACTTGGGTCTTTCCATCTCTAGATCAGTAGCCTTGCTTCCTAGCGCCCACTCAGATGGCAACAGTCTTAGGGGATCTGAGGGTCCTGGGGGAACTGTCCTGTGGGTTTCCCAGAGCTTGGGCATTCAGAGTAGGCCACTTCCAGCTGGGAAGAGAGTGCAGCATGCCAAGGAGCCCCTTAGGACAAAGAGGACCACAACACCAACTGCCCTCCATCTGGGGACTTCTCTTACTCCTCCCTGCCCCTGTCCTCTGCTGCTGAGGCAGCCATAGCTGTGTCTGCTTGGGACTAGGATGGTTTTGCAGGTACAACTAAACCAGGGCAATTGATAATGGCACCCCACTTCTGGCGGAGCTCCTATCATATCCAGGCTTCCACAAAGCATGGGGCTCACCCCTTGTTCTCTAAAAAAAACACAGGAGCTTTTGTGTGCCTCAAGGACAAAAACTACGATCTCCAGGGAGGGTGGGCTAGTAGTCCTCTCCCTGAGCTGCCTGTCTCCTGGAGCTGCCCTGCCCTGCCGTGAAATCCCTGGCACAACTACTCCTTCCCTCCTAGAGCATTTCAGCCGTAGCCTACAGTCAGTCTGGGAGCCCAACTCTGCTCAGCTGGTCCAGAGTGAGAGCTGGGAATTGGGGTGCTTTTGGGCTTCTAAAGGACAGAGACTATTCCTCACCGTAAGGGAGGGAAATGTGACCAGCTGTGATGAGCTCGTGGATTCGTAGCTTCCTGCCTCTACGAATGTCATTCAGAGGGGCCCACCCCTCCTATTTCAGGCTCACAATGCAGCCTCCCTTCTCCTGCCTGAGCTACTCACAGATGATCACCCTGCCCCTCAGTATCACAGCAGGAGCCTGAGTTGAGTTTGCCAGCCTGGTCTCAGTCTGCTATTCCCAGGATTCGAGCTCGCTAGCACAGGCTGAGTGAGGAGGGTTTCCTTCACTGCTGGCACATCAGTGTTCTTCCAGGGGTCTGAGGTCCAACCAACCCAAACTGCAGCAACATCAAGGGAGCACCCACCTGCATGAGCCCAAGGCAGGGTGCCTCTCTCTGCCTCTCTCTGCCTACACTGAGCAGTGGCGTTCCTGCGAAGAAGAGGAGAACTTCAGAGCTGTTTAGAGCTGAGGGAAGAGGTTCCAGGTGAGATGGAACAAGTATGATACTCTGGGCAATGTGAAAAAATAGGCTGTTTCAACACTTCAAAAGGGTAAACCAACTCCCCTGCAATGAACTATAACCAAAAGGAAATTTTAGAAGAGTCAGATATTAAGTTCAAAACAAGGATCACAAATAAGTTCAATGAGGTCTATGACAAAGTTTATAACCAACACAAAGCAACAGGAAAAATAATTCAGGAAATGAATGAAAAATTCAATAAACAGATATATATATGTACCTATTGTTATGAGCCTACATTTTATGCGTAAAATGTATTTATAAAACAGAACTTCTGGAAGTGAGGAATTTTAGGGAAATTCAAAATACAACGGAAAATTTTAATAAAAGACTGGACCAAGCAGAAGAAGAATTTCAGATTTTAAAGACAAGTTTTTTGAATTAATCCAAGTAGTCAAAAGAAAAAGCATTAAAAGAAACAAATTCTCTAAACATCATGGATTACCTATGGATCTGATTTATACCTATTTTGTTGTTCCTAAAATTCTCTACTCCTAAAATTCATTTCCAATTTTTTAAATGAGTCTGTTTCTCCTTTAGCTGTGGTAGGCTGCTATTTAAAAATGCCTCTAGAATTATCAGAAGCTTATTTGGCTGGCTGAGGACTGTTTTGTCTAGCTTACTACTTTCAGAGGCTTTTAAAATGATTTTTATGCCAATCTTTGATTCTGTTTACACTAAGACCATTTCCTATTTTATGAGTTTTGATCAGCTGAGAGAAGGAAGATGAGAAATTTTAGTTTTTAGCCATGCAAGGCCTAGCTGACTTTTATTTCTTCTAAAATCCAGTTGAATACCTTATCATATAAGGGAGGCCAAGTAACACTTCCATTATCTGCCTTAAAATCTCCTTAAAAAGATGCATACATTCATCACCTACATTTCTGTCTTCCAAGTTCCTGCAGATTTTTCCAAGTTTTGCCAAATATTTTATTATGGCATAATCTTGTTTGCCGTTTTTCCACCCTTCACCAACAGTTAATTCACTGTTTTCTTTTTTTTTTTTAGCTTCCCTCCACTCTCTGAATCCAAAACCAATATTATGTTTTAGTATTTTACTACACATTTTAGGTTCTTACAATTGTCCCACATTTATATACCAAATATTAAAAAGTTTAAAAAAGCTTTTACTTGTCTATTTAATGACTGTTAGTTATAGCCAAAACACTAAAATTATTATTTTATGTTTAGCAATCAAAATTTATTGTCATAGTTTAACTTTTCTTGAAATGCAGGGAAGGATTCTTTCTCTTTAAGAGACAATGTATTCAAAGAACAAAATATTTTTACTTATCTAGTTTAAATTTAACAAACTGCACAATGCAGTTTATTAATCTCCACTTGAGAAAGGCTAAAGTCTACCAATCTGCTTTTTCAGGAAATATTTCACATTTATAAAATGAAAGAATCCCATCAAACTTATTATCAAATTAGACAATTTATATGTTATTCTTCCCTCCCCCCCACCCCCTCAGAATATGTTCTTTTTTCCTAGCATTTAGCCTTGCATATACAGATTGGAGTAAGATAGGAAAATATGGCAAACGAGCTTATGATTAAAGATATTGCTACTTATGTTTTGTAGATATAAGAAAGAAAAGGTTATAGATATTTATAGATTTCTTGATTAATAGACAATAGAAGCTCATGAAACATTAGACATGCTAGCAGGTTATTTTCATTCCTTTTACCTTATTAGTTTGTACATTCTCAGGCTCCTTTAAACAAATGTTGACACTGAAGCAAAGCCCTTTGTTCTCTAACCCAGTTACCAAACACAGTTCTCTTTCTAATTATTTACACCTTTTCCATAGTTGTTTTGCCTCATAGAAAGGAGGTTCTTATGGTCTATAACACATTAGATTTTGAAAAAATTTTAAAATTATTATGGATACATAATGTTTGTATATCTTTGTAAGGTACATGTGGTACTTTATACAGGCATACAAGGTTGATTAATTACATCAGGATAACTGGGGTATCCAGAACCTCAAACATTTATTATTTCTTTGTGTTAGGAACATTCCAATTCAATCCTTTTTGTTATTTTAGGGAACACTCAACCTTGTTGCTGATTATAGTCACTTTGTTGTGCAATCAAATATTTTTTATTCTATCAATATTCTTGAACTCATTTTTTATTCTATCAATATTCTTGAACTCATTTTTTATTCTATCAATACTCTTGACCCCCATTGTGTCACCCCCAGCCCTACTACCGTTCTCAGCCTCTAATAACTGTCATTCTACTCTCTGTCTCCATAAGACCAATTGTTTTTAGTATTTACCTCCCATATAGTAGGGAGACCACGTGACATTTGGCTTTCTGTGTTTGCCTTATTTTGTTAAGATAATCTTCTCCAGTTCTGTCCATGTCGTTGCAAATGGTAGGATTTAAATATCTTTTCTGGCTATGTTATATTCTATAATTTCTTCATTCACTCATACATCAATGGACACTTAGGTTCATTCCAAATCTTTGCTTCTGTGAATGGTCCTGCAGTAAACATGGAAGTACAGATATCTTTTTGATATACTGATTTCTCTCTCTCTCTTTTTTTAATTTCTCTCTTTTGGATACATACTCAGTAGAGGGATTTCTGGATCATAAAGTAGTTTTATTTTCAGTTTTTTGAGGAACCTCCATATTGCTCTCCATGGTGGTTGTATTAATTTGCATTCCCTTTTCTCTTTCCCCACCTCCTTGTCAGCATTTGTTATTGCCTTTTTGATAAAAGCCATTTGATCTGGGGTGAGATGATTTCTTCATGGTAGTTTTAATTTATATTTATTTGATGACTAATGAATGATGTTCATGACTAATGAATGATGTTGAGTGTTTTTTTTCCCTGTACCTGTCAGCCATATGTATATCCTCTTTCAAGAAATGTCTATTCAGAAGTTTTGTGGATTTTATAACTGGATTATTTGATTTTTTTTCCCTATAGACTTATTTAATCCCCGACAGATGAGTAGTTTGCAAATATTTTCTCCCATTCTGTGTATTGTCTCTTCCTTGTGTTGATTATTTCCTTTGCTGTTCAAAAGGTTTTTATCTTGATGAGATTTCATTAGTCCAGTTTTGCTTTGGTTGCCTGTGCTATGGGTATTATTCAAGAAACAATCACCCAGCCCAGTGTCCTGAGACATTTCTCCAAAGTTTCCTTTTAGTAGTTTCATATATTCAGGTCTTAGATTTCAGCATTTAATCCATTTAGATTTGATTTTTGTATATGTCAAAAGGTAGTGGTCTAATTTCATTCCTCTTCACATGGATATCTAATTTTTCCAGAACCTTTTATTAAAGAAACCATCCTTCCCCTACTGTATGGTACCTTTCTCAAAGTTCCCCATAGATGTGTGGATTTATTTTCTGTGTTCTCTATGTTGTTTCATTAGTCTGTGTATCTATTTGTATGCCAATACCATGCTACTTTAGGTATTGCAGTTCTGTTGTATAATTTGATGTCAGCTAATATTATTACTCTAGTTCGTTCTTTCTGCTCAGGATGGCTTTGGTTATTCTGGATCTTCTGTGGTTCCACATAAAGTTTAGGATTATTTTTTTCTATATCTGGGAAAAATGTCCTTGGTATTTTGATGGGAACCACATTGAATCTATGGATTTCCTTGGACAGTATGGACATTTTAACAATATTGATTCTTCCATATTCTCATGGAACATCTTTCCATTTTTTGTGTCATAATCAACTTCTTTCATCAATATTTTGTAGTTTTCCTTGTAGAGATCTTTTACTTCTTCGGTTAAGTTTATTCTTAGGTATTTCATTTTATTTCTAACTATTGTGAATGGGATTACTTTCTTGTGAAGTTTTCAGATTGTTTACTATTGGCATAGAAAATGCTACTGAGTTTTGCATATTAATATTATACCTGCAACTTTTCTAAATTTGTTTATCAGTTCTGATACTTTGTGTGTGTGTGTGTGTGTGTGGTCTTTAGATCTCTCTATATGTCAATAAATTCATGTTGTTTGCAAACCAGGATAATTTCTTTTCAATTGGATGCCTTTTGTTTTCTTCTCTTATCCGATTGCTGTAGTTAGAACTTCCAGTACTATATTGAATAATGGTGGTGAAAATGGGCATCCTTTTCTTGTTCTCTATCTTAGAGAAAAAACTTTCAATTTTTCTCCCATGCACTATGATATTAGCTGTGGGTATGTCATATATAGCTTTTATTGTGTTGAGGTAAGTTCTTTCTATACTCATTTTTCTGAGATTATTTTTTATCATGAATGGATGTTGAATTTTATCAAATCTATTTTCAGTATCAATTGAAATGATCATACCTTTTTTTGTCCTTTGTTATGTTGATATATCTGTCACATTATTGATTTGCATATGTTGAACCAATTTTGCATCCTCTATATGAATCCCAGTTGATCATAGTGAATATTTTTAATGTGTTGTTAATTTTGTTTTCTAGCATTTTATTGAGCATTTTTGTATCTGTGCTCATAGCGGATATTGGCCAATAGTTTTCTTCTGTTTGTTGTGCCTTTGGTTTTGGTGTCAAGGTGATATAGACATTGTAGAATGAGTTTGGGAGTGTTCCATCCTCCTCATTATTTTGGAATAGTTCAAGTAGGGTTGATGTGAATTCATCTTTGAATGCTTGGGAATTCAATGATGAAGCCATTGGGTCCTGGGCTTTTCTTTGATGGAAGACTTTTTATTACTACTTCTATTGTGTCACTTGTTACTGGTTTATTTAAGATTTGAATTTCTTCCTAGTTCAGTTTTGTTAGGTTGTATATGTCTAGGCATTTATTAATTTCTTCTAGGTTGTCCAGTTTACTGGCATATAGTTACTCATAGTAGTCTGTAAAGAAACTTTGGATTTCTGTAGTATAAGTTATAATGTCTCCTTTTTAATCTCTGATTTTATTTATTTGAGTATTGTCTCTTTTTTTCTTAGTCTAACTAAAGGTATATCAATTTTATTTATCTTTTCTAAAGAAAAACTTTTCATTTCATTCATCTTTTTGTATTTCTTTGTTTTAATTTCATTTATTTCAGCTCTGATCTTTATTATTTCTATTTTCTACCATTGGTATTTTGGTACAGATTATATTAAATCTGTAAATTACTTTAGGCAATGTGGTCATTTTTCTTGCTATCCGTGAACATGGAATACTTTTCCATTTTTTTTTTTTGTGTGTGTCCTCTTCAATTTGTTTTGCCAGTGTTTTATCATTTATCATTTTATCATGTTCTTTGTGTAGATCTTTTACTTGTATGGTTAAATTGAGTCCCAAGAACTTTCCATTCTTTGTAGCTATTGTAAGTTGGCTTTCTTTCTTTTTCTTTCTTCTTTCATTCTTTCTTTCTTTTCAAACTTAGCAGGTTTTATTTGAACCTATGTCATTTAAAAAATTTTTAGAATATCAGAGGGTACTCATATTTTGTTTATATACTTTGTTTTTGCACAAATTTAGTCTAGGCTATAAGTGTGGCTCCTATTCAAACAGTGTGAAACATTCCCGTTAGATGTGAATTTACTGATCCCATCCTCCCACATTGACCCAGCTTGATTTTCCTTGAAATTTACTTCCACATGTGCACTTAAGTGTAGATCAATTGATGTCAACTGAGAATTGAGTACATGTGTTTGTTTCCCCATTCTTCAGATGTTTTGCTTAGAGGAATGGTCTCTAGTTCTATCCAAGTTGCCACAAAAAATACTAGATGGCCATTTTTCTTTGTGGATGACTGATACACCATAGTGTGCATATGCCACATTTTATTTATCAATTCGTGTTTTAATGGGGACTTGAACTGTTTCCACATCTTTGCAATTGTGGATTGCTTTCTCAATATTTTTTTTTTTCAGATTGTCCGCTGTGAGACTATATAAATATTCTGGGTTTTGTATGTTGATTTTATATCCTGAAATTGTACTGAATTTGTTTATTAGGACTAACAGTTTTTCAGTGAAATCTAGGCTTTTCTAAGTATGAAATGTCATCTTCAAAGATGGATAATTTGATTTTTTCTTTTGTTTGTTTATTTATTCATTCATGTCAATAGATTTAGGAGGTAAAAGTGTTTTTGCTACATCAATGAATTGTCTGATGCCAAAGTTAGGTTTTTTTGTGTACCTATTACCAGAGTGCTGTACATTTTACCCAACAGATAGATTTTTATCCCTCATTACCCTTTCTAGCATCCACTTTCTTGGTTTTCAATATCTGTAATACCACTTTATGATAATACATAACTTTCACTTAGCTCCCAATTATAAGTGAGAGCACACGCTATTTGTTTGTTCATTCCTGAGATACCTTATTGCAAATGATGAGCTCCAGTTCCCAAGTTACTGCTAAAGACTTTATTTTGTTCATGTTTATGGCTTCATGGTATGTATAAACTACATTTTTTAAATCCACTCGTAAGCTGGTAAGCATTTAGGTTGTTTCTGTATTCACACAGGTTGTATTAATTTTCATTCCTACCTTCCTTGTATGTGTTCCCCTTTCATAGCTTCCGTATCAGTATCTACTGTTTTTGAACATTTTAATAATTGCCATTCTGAAACGGGTAAGGTGATATCTCCTTGTAGTGTTAATTTTCACTTCCTTTATGGCTAGGGATGTTGAGGATATGCTGGTAGTGTGGGAAGACTGGCTAATGATTTGTCCTCAGGAGACCTGTGGACCAAACCTCCTATATGGCATTATGCTGCTGAATACTCATTCAGATTTGGTGACTCCTTTGGTTTAGATACCAAGTAGAGTTTCCAGAGGTGGAGATTGTAGTCCACTTGCCCCCTTGGTCTTTCTCTTTTCTCAGAGATACTTCTCTTTTCAGCCACTCCTTTGCTCTCAATGCTTTCTGGGAATTAAAGTAGGAGCAGTTATTCTGCCACGGAAACTAAGA
The DNA here is from genome assembly GCA_963573935.1 of Arctocebus calabarensis. Classification (NCBI taxonomy): domain Eukaryota; kingdom Metazoa; phylum Chordata; class Mammalia; order Primates; family Lorisidae; genus Arctocebus; species Arctocebus calabarensis. The sequence continues at coordinate 11,674 of CAUYON010079666.1, forward strand.
TGGTGGGGAATTTGATTGTCTACCTCAGTTTCACTTTTTCCAATATAAAAGCCATGTGTCGGGGGAAATTATTTCCACATGCTTGGTACTGGACATATTGGTGGAAGGACATCATAGAGATGGAGATCCAATTCTCTTACCATGTGCTTAGAGTTTTTTTCACTTCTCTGTGGCCCTGGGAACAGTCTCCACTTCATATTTGCACTCAGGGATATTGTTAATGATGATATTAGTAGTATATTTTATTTTGTAGTTTTTTTGTACAGAGGAATGAAGCTGATTCGCTTTTACATCCATTTTGGTAATGAAATTCTCTTTCTTAGAAATAATTTTGTGTAGACTCATAAAAGGCCAAGGATTTAGATGCTCCTATATTAATATTTACAACATTGACTTACGCTAAGGAATTCTAAAGGAGATTAACACTATATACTAGGATAATTCAATAATGATATGTTTATCAGAATAGAAAAAACAGGAATGATTTACTGTCTAAAGAAAGAAATAATTTATAAATTATAAATATCCTTATGATATATTGCAACTCAGTGTTTAAATATCCCATTGTAAAAGATTTCTTTTTTTTGGTATAGAAAACAAGTGATAACATCCATAGCAGAGAGGGGGACATACTATCTAATCCTTAAGTAAAAAGAAATATTATTTTAAAATAAATATACATAAAACAAAAAAGAGAAGAGAATATCATGATATTAAGGGTATTTATTTCTTGACAGTGGATTCTAGCCTTTTCTATGTTTTAATTTTTCTTTGCTTTCTGTCAAAGGTTTAGTACATTATGCATAATATTAGGAAATATTATCTAAAGAGTGAAAATGGATACCAATAATAATAATATATTTAACAATTACAACAAAAGAGGTATGTAAGAAAATTTTTATGAAGATAATATTTGTTGATAGCAAATTTCTGCTGAGTGCTATGCTGTGCTTCTTTAGGTAATTAATCTTATTAAATCCTTTTAAAAATCATATACAATGGGACTATTATCATCTCCTTTTAGTAGCTGAAATACATGAAGCTTGGGGAGGTTAAGAAATTTGACAGTTATCTATAGCTACTAAATGAGAGAGATGGGATTTGCATGTAAGCCAGTTTGCTACCAGAGAGAGCCCTCCCCAGAATCTAAGACATAAGAACAGAAGTGCAAGTCATTCTCTTCCTAAGGGTTACGTCAAAGCTGAACAAGGTAGAGATTAGCTACTTCTCTTCACTTCCCCAGTAAAGCAAACTAGAGTCCAAATATGAATCCACATAGAAATGATAACTAGTATCAAACATATCAATATTTAATTGTAAACTTCTTTTCATCAACATCATAATCATTGTTCACATTCAAAAATAAATTCTTGAGCACTGACTAACATGACTAGACAGTTTTTGAGGACAATGAGAGTATAGACATGGCCTCAGAGATTATTTGATCTAAAACAGTCATTTCGCAGATAAGAATGTTTAGTCCAGAGGAAAAATTATGGCTGATGATAGCAGCACAAATAGAAATGAAGGCTGCAGTATTCCTGTCCAGGGCTCTTTTCTTCAACTATCTTAAATGTGACCTCGGTGGTCATGATCTTTTTAGGGCTCCACAGACTTAAACTCTTTCCATAGCAATACCAAGACGTTATGTGCCTTTTTCACGTCTATACTCTCACGAGGTCATATTGGAGTTTTCCAGAGGCTGCGTTGTATACGACTTCATAGTAGATTGAAGGCCAAACCAGATATGAGGACACAGCCAGACAATTTAACCAGCCAATAAAAGAGGTTGGCAAACATGGAAAATATTGCCACTTTTCTCATTAATATTTTTGTTTTGGAGGATAATCACTTTTCCACAAAAATGTATTGAGTGTATTAACATGCAATATATTTATTGTTTTTATTTTTGTATATTAATAAACATTTCAAATTATCTCAATTTTAATTTCAAACATGGTAAATGCTAACAGGAAGAATACACATAAATATAACTTATACTATTTCATAATTTTTAAGAATTTGTTTTACTTTATTTCTCTTTTTTTGTGATACTTTATTAAGAAGAATGTGTTCCATCTACTTCCAGATAAACACAAAGGAATTGAAAGAGATCATAAGATCAAAAAGTTTAACAATTGCTATATTAAAACTATTTCTCTGTGCTTATTAGAAAAACAATATTAGTTTAATAAACATTCTACTTCAGTGTTTCAAATCTTCCTATATTCTAAAATTTTTTTCTGAGTTATTTTATGTCTGTCACTGACAAAAGACCCTCATGTGATAGCGATATTTATCTTACATCTACAAATCCCATATTTCAATGTTTAATCATGCTTTTTGTGATTAAATTAAATCATACCTAATGTATTTTTTCTTATTTTCCTACAGAATATTTCAGCACAGAAAGCAATTTTATAATCTAAATTAGATTACTTCTGATCTTTATTACTAATTTAAATCATATTTCTCGAAGTTAAAGAAGCATATTGTTTCAGGAAAATTAGATGCTTCCCCTTGGTATTATGGCATGCTTAAAATATATGCTAATATTGCAGTGAGAATCATTACTGAGTTTCTCTACAGAGCACTGAAAGGAAAAACAATTAAAACAGCTTTAGCGTATCAATAATTCATGAGGGAAATGTCTATCCCTACTAGACTACGTCTTAAAAGATCCAAGTGAGACATGCGGGAGCCTACTGAATCTTTCCCAAGAGAGAAGCTTTTCTTTCTACTTTATGAAGAAGTTCATTTCAAGCTGCCCTAAAATAGCTATATATCTTCCTATTATTCATCTGCCTTCTCTGGGAATTTATAAGTAGAAATGAGGCTTTCACAAGACACTTGTCAAGTAACTAACTATTAATAACTAACTAAATAAATAAAATCCTGGAGAAGAGTTTCTGCATCTCTCTGACTCACCAGACTAGACCTAGCATGATTCCCTCCACACAGAAAGAGCCAGTAGATAGCCATTTTGACTTTCCACCCCCAAGTAGGTTTTAGATATTTCATCCCACTAGCTTTGCTGCTTCCATCTCCCACCCGCTTGAAACCTGGGGTTTCCTAAATGATTTCCAGGCCTGCTGCCATATCCAATTTTTAATGGGACTCTCTAAAGTGAACTATAATTTGAAAATACGTAATCAAGGACACTGTGGGATTCTCAGCTTTAGGCAATATGTTCTGTCGAGTAGAAGAAAGCTCTGGCAAACGGCAGACCCAGATCCTCTCACCAGCTGTGCCCCTGACTTGTTCTATAATTTCAATCAAGTCACTTTAACAGACATTGTCTATTTCACTGGTGGAATCTACAGAAGTTCCAGCCTGTCTAACTCCATAACCATGATCATGTGAGGATTAATGGGATGAAGACTGTAGAGATATTCTGTTCCTTTGGGGAAAACATTCTGAAAATAAAGGTATTAGAGAAAATCTTTGGTTATAGCTTTTAAGAACTCAGACTCCCCAAAGTCTCATGCTGCATGTACATTTTCTGGCAATTAGGTCATTATTGCTTTTTCCTCCCATAAGGAAAACAGTACCAAAAACATATAAACAAAACTCCTTTTGAAATTGAACAACAAAAAAAAGCAGATTTTTCTTTTGTTTCTTTACCATATGATGTATTTTCTGAGTATAAGCCCTCACATTACAGCTAGAGTTGGCAGCATTATCCTCAAATACACTTCCATCTGCTGGCTGGACCTCAATTTTACATGCCCAATTGCACATTGTTTAATTGCCCGTCTTTGCCAGTAGCATAAATATATTATATATTTATATTAGTAAGTTCCTGTATATGTCTATATGTACATGAAAACATGTATTGACTCCACTTTTACTGAATCCTTGTGCTACAAATTTTAAAAACACATGGACTTATCTCTGCATTTTAACAGAAATAAGCCCCTTCAAGGTTTCTGTTTAAAATCATGCCCACAGGCATAGACTGAGGGGCCTTCGTGCTATGAGTTCACATTCATATACTTCAAAAGAATGAGTGCATGTTTGTGTTTGGGAGTGGATGGTGTAAGGAAAGGGAGTTAGGAAGAAAATCTTTTGTGAATGTAAAATATTCCCTGCTGTAGTCAGCTCTGAATATCTGAATCAATGCTCTCATCTGGTTCTTCAATTTAAAATGTTGGCTTCCACTCTATTTTACCATGGCCTAATTTAATATTATCCAATTTTCAAATACCCTAGAAACACTTTCCCTCATGCATCGATTTCTCAAAAAAAAAAAAAAAAGATAAATAAATTCATCTTAACTCCACATTAGAGCTAAAGAAAGCTTTTGAAGAAGTTGCAAAGTATTGAAAAATGGGATTTAGCATGAAAATGCCTTCCCAATAAACCTCCAAAATGCCTTCTGTTATGATCTATGATGAGGGAACCTGCTGGCTGTGTGGTACTCACATGAGAGACTCCAACAGCTTCTTCTGAGTTAGGGAGATAATTGCTTGAATAGAGTTCATAAACTCACAAGCTCAATTCATCCAGCAAAAAATCCTAAGTAAACATCATTGGAAAATAAAATCTTTACACATGGATGTCTGCTGCTTTGCAACATGGAGAACAACTAGTCTGAAGATTGTCAGTTTTGAAATCTAAAGTAATGTATTACCCTGCAGGGCCCCATCCATGCCAGCTAAAACAGATGTAGCATATTTGTTTCTGGAGTGTGCTCTGCTGGGGAAAAAATATCTTTTTTCCTTTTCTCATTTAAAGATTGGAAGATTAAGAAAAATAAAAATTGCTTTTGGATTGATATTTATGCTAGATTCCAATATTGAATAAATATGCATGACTTCCTTATAGTTGCTTGAAAATAAGGTAGGGTATTAACACAGAAGCATTCTTGCGATCCATAGTGTGGTATTAGCACTTTTCCAATTGCAAAGTGGCATTAGTTTTATATGAGCAGTTATAATGAAAATTTAACACAGTTAAGGAAGAATTAACTATACATGGCAAATATTCAACACGAATGTCCTCGCCATAAAACCAACCCTACGAATCAAAGGAACTGTGAAGTTCACATTTGTTCATAGACTATGAAATGAAATCTATTGCTTAATATTCCAAAGCTTTTAGAGTTTCTAATACATTTGACAACTGAATAATGTAACAGCCTTTATATAAATTCATATTTCCTGAGAAAGAAAGACAAAAGAAAGACATCTTTACAAGACAAAAGGAAGAAATCTATACAAGTCAAAAAACATACTAATTAAATAAGTTAAGTCTACCCTCAAACAAAATCAAACTACATTATACACAGTGAGATAGAATTTAAATTCTTTAAAAATGTTATGTGAATTTCATTTATAGGACATATTAGGCCAAAAATGTGATATAACTTTGAAACTAACCTTTCTTTCTTATTGGAAAAACTATCAGAAATTTATTTTACACGTAAAATGAAAACCAGGAACATTCTATTCCAGAAGCATACAAGGAAAATAAGTCACACTCTCTCCAGTTTTACACCAGTCTAGAGTGTTTATTATATAGACAACGTGGGAAGTTAGCAGCCACTGAAACACCATGTATTCTCTTTACTAGATAATGTGTTACATACTGTAAAATGAATCTTAGAACCAAAAAAGATTTTTAAAAAGATTTTTTAAAAAACTTTCTAAAGTTTTTTTCTTTTCTCACTTAAAAAAGCTTGAAGTTGCTGTCTGGAGTTCGCTTTTTTTTTTTTCCCCCCAAAAGATACATTCTTGGTATAACATATACTTCTTATAAAGTTAACAGTTGCTGAAGAAAAATAAGACAATGTCTTAAAATCAAAATATAGTCTGGCTCACACCTGTAACATTGAGAAGAAAAAGTGGGAGCATTGAGACCACCCTAGGCAACACAGCAAGACTGTGTCTCTACAAAAAATGAAACATTTAGCTAGGCATGGTGGCATATGTGTGCTGTCCTACCTACTCAAGAGGCTGAGGCAGGAGAATCACTTGTAGTCCAGGCTACAGTGAGCTATGATCATACTCTTGCACTCCAGCTCTGTCTCTTAAAACAAAAAATCAAAATACATTGCATTTCATAAAGAAAAGAGGAAAGATTTTAAAGGTCAGTTCCTAAGGCTTTCCACAATCTATTTTGATTTTAGCATCTAGATAGTTACGTTATAACAGAAGAGTATATCCTAAGATCATCTGAATCGCATGACAATTACAGAAGTAAGGGCCCTATGATCTTCAAAAAATATAGGAGGTGAACTTCGTCATCATTAGTTAGCAAAGATTAAGCAGAAAATATTAAAAGGTTTATAGCATTTGTCCTGCAAAACATGAAGTGATGGAACCTGTGTGGAATGATATCCCATAATGGGTAGGCTGATTTATGGAAGCTATGGAGTAAGTTCAAGTGCTTTAAATATGCAGTCCATCAAACATAATGTGTTTGAAACTGCTCATGTCTCTTCTAGATACTTAGGAATTTCTTTTACCGGCTGCTGCAGGTGTTGTTATTTAGATCTTGGGTGATTGGAGACACCTTGCCCCCCAGCCTTGGGCATGTAGGTGACTTTTTCAGGGATGCAAAGTCTCCTTTGTAACTTAAAGAGTGCAGTTTGTTTTCCAGAGCTCCCTACAGGATCACACTGGGGCTACACTTCACCTACACCACATCACCGCTTAGTTTCTTTCCATTTCCTTGTACAGACTTTACACCCTGAGCAGTTTGCACGTCTGGATCGTCTAAATTCGATGTTGAAATTCGATCTCTTATCTTGGAGGTGGGGCCTGGTGGGAAGTATATGAGTGAATCCTTCGTGAATGGCTTGGTGTCCTCCCCATAATAATGAGAGAGTTCTTTTTAGTTTATGTGAGAGTTAGTGGTTTAAAAATCCTGTCACCCTTTCTTCCTATGTGGCTCGCCTGCTCCCCCTTCACCTTCTGCTTTGATTGGAAGTTCCCTGAAGCCCTTGTCATAAGCAGATGCTGGTGTGATGCTTCTTGTACAGTCTGCAGAACCACAGGCCGAATAAATATCTTTTCTTCATAACTTGCCCTCACGGGCATTCCTTTACAGCAGCACAGAATGGACTAATACATTCCTTTATACATTTTTCCTGGGAGATTCTCATAATAAACCTCACACTAGTTCCCACTACAGGAACTGCTTCCAGAGTATCCCCTGTAAGGCAAATAACAGCAAAATTGGCAAAGTTCTCCATGTACCAAATAAAAGAAAGGGTTTTCCAACAGGATGATCCCGCACAGTACGAGTGTACTATGTTAGAACTGGAAATGACAAGAAAACATTTATACTGACCAGGAAACTAAAACCCCCAGAATGATTTGTACCAGGTCATTGATCAGCTTAGTAAGAGGGTCAAGGCTGTCATCCATACCCTAACTCCCAGTCTGGTGCTTCAATACTATGAGAGCATTTGAAAAATGTACTCCCTTTTCTTGATTTCCAGTGTCATCAACTTATTTGCCTAATTACTGTTTTCTCACTTAGCAGCAAAATGTATTCTTTTTTACTGAAAGACTCAAACATGCCAGATCAATAATCAGAAAAAATTTCTGACATAATGGAGAAGATTCAATTTGTAATAAAAAATATACTGAAAACAAAATAAAATCTAAAATTCATTAAGAGCTTAGTATGAATTGGACTCTCTGCTAATTTTGTTGCAAGCATTACACCACACAATTCTTAGAACAGCTTAATAAGGCAGGCACTATTGTAAAAATCTACTTTAGCGATGAGAAAAGACTCAGAGATGAAAGTAGACATGTGGTCATTACATATTAAAGGCAGGGGCAAGGCCAAATCTGACTTATTTATATTTGCCTTTATAACATCTATCCACTCAAGGTAAACAGTTGCCATTAGAAGGAATATCAATATCCTGTCAACTCCATAGCTACTATTTGACCTTGATTTATACAAGTCTACAATTTTTCTGCATCATTTGTTACGCTACTGTTTTACATTTTACCATGTCTCCTACCCTGGTTTAATTCTAGATTTTTAAAGAAATATTCACTCAAAGAAGTTCATCTATTAGAAAAGACACTCTTACCTGATAATTATGAGAACTGGAAGTTGCCTCCCATTTTTTTTCCCAACAGCTATTCATCATGTCGTGGCATATCTCTTAATCTTGTCAAGGTTCAACCTTCTCATCTGTAAAATAGGTGGACTGAAATTATTACTCTTTCAGGTCTACCATTTTGTCATGTGAGTTATCTGAAAGCTTTACCTCTGTAGCAATTAGATTGTGGGAGCCTTGGCTTAATAAAGCCAAGGGAGAACGAAAAGAGACTGAGACCAAAAATAGTGAGTTAAGGTACAAATGATCTACCCTAAAACAAAGTTACTGTTTCCTTGGTGCCTGTGGCATATTCTTATTAGTTTTCTCTGTAGTTTATGCACACATCCCTGACTTTTTGATAGATTTTTTAACTCCTTAGTCTCCTGTAAATATTCACCCCCCAAATGGAAAGTTATAGACATTATAATGCTAGTGAAGATGTTCTTGAAAGATCAAGAAAAGCCAATTCCTGAGATATTGTTATTAGCGGACATCATTTCTAGTTTCAAACTAAATGAGCATCAAGGAAACAATTATTCTTGAAATATTGTGCTCTCATTTGATTTGGATTTTCAAAAACTTCTTTATCTTCTGAAGCATATTGCTTATGTTTGTCTCGGCCGCCCTCATTATACCCAGCCACTTTTCAAATACATTTGGCTGAGGATTACTGTAGAATAACACAGTTCTAAAGTTATCTGTTTGCATATGGTTGCCTCAGGAGGGATTCAAAGGATACGTTTATTGTGTTTATGCAAAAGAGAACCCTCTGTTCCCCCAGGCCTACATATATTCTTTTTTTCCTAAAGGCACCCTCAAAATCAATGTCTTTCTCAATCTAATATTACATTGGATGAGGAAGCGTTGTTTAGACACATAGCTATGTACCACTTACTGTTGCTATAAAAATGAAGTTTAATCTCTGCACAATTTCCATTGCTTTTCCTTTGAAATCTGGTGTTTATTGCAACAGAACTTCATATTTGCAACATGATCGTCTGAAAGACAGGCCAACACAGGCAGCTCTTTGGAAACAAGAGACCTGGTACTTGCAACAACCAAAGAGCTGGCCAAACACCAGGACGAGGAGAAAGACATTCAGCTAGGTAGATTATACTGATTTCCTAGGCCTCTTTTCAATTTTTTATAGAGGATTTTTTTTTTTTTGACAAATTACGGATGCTATTTTGTTGTTCTTGTTATTGGTCCGTGTTTCTGCTAACCATACTCTTCTGGAAGAGACTTTGACCATCTGGATGTAGTTTTTGTTTCTGTGAGAAAGAAATTTTGTGTCCTTGACATGTCACTAGTATAAATAAATGTTTAATGAGGAACACATGGATCAAGATGCTATATATTTCCAGGTCAGTTTAGGACAACTACTACAAGTTGTTTGGCATAGACAATTAAGCATAAGAGCAAGAAAAAAATGTATTTATTACAAACTTGTTTATGGGACATTCCATACTAACTGACAGTTGGTGGAAACATGACATTGCACATAGCACAGTCACCTGCAAGTTCAAAGGCAACCAGACTTGAACACATGTGCTAAGTAAGCTGATGTGATTTGTGGTTTTATTTTAAGAGATTGTGATATGCTGGCTTCATTATAAAAACAACTATGGATTTAAGATACAGATTTGAAAACTGTAACAAAAGACAAAGGGGCAAGTTAAATCAAAGAATAATGTTTGTGGTGTATCTAATTTTTTCGTTCTTCACCCTTTTCTTAATTAGAATTTCATTTCCCATACTAAATCCCCAAGTATTACTAAGTGTTTTATTTGGGCAGTGGACTTTGGTTTATTTTATTTTTCTTCTGACTTTGAAATTGAGCAGCCAGTCTGGTAGATTCTCCTCAATTAAATGAAATTATCCATATTAGTGTTGATACCAAAACGTCTAGTTTTGCTTATTTTCCATATGAAATAAGGGCAAAATTCTTAGTTCAAGATTGAGTGTAATTTTTAGTTAGGTATTTGTTTCTGTACCCTTGTTTTCAGGAGCTGAATCCCTATTGGGACATGATGAAATTCTGTCTCTCCTAAGTCTGCAGGTGAAATAATTGTGTTTTCTGAACACTACGCATTTGGTGACAATGGTCACCCATCTTCTCTGCCATTAAAGTTTGCATTTTCTTGCCTGGGGTAGTAAGACATTATTGAGGCCCTTACCTCTGTTCTTTAGTATAATGCATTTCTTTTCTTCACTACTGAATCTTCAGTCTTCGGAGGCATGGAGATGGCTTTAAAGTTAATTTACATCCTTATAATAGTCTTTGAATTATAGTCCTTGTTTAAAGGATCATCATTTAAAGCTATAAGATTCTGTGGAAAATGCCACCCTTCTAAGTAGGCAATTACTGTTAAATTAGTATGGTTCATATAGGATATTATTTAAAAGACTTCCTATCACAATGTAGACATGTTCTGGATCAAATAATATTATGTGAAATCTAAAAGGCATATACCGAAAATTCCCATAGAAGAATTATTATATTTCAGGGCTGTACACATTCAGAGAGTTTGTTTATATTTCTGCATTTCTCAGTCTGACACCATAATAATTTCAGTCCTCAAATGTTGTCTTGGAACATAGCATCAGACCTTTACCATTAGTATGAAAACAAGTTGCCCTGAACCTGGAGGGAATTCTGGTCTAGTCAATGTGTTTGATCACCTGGTTTGGATAAACAGTAGAGTTAAATGTTTTTCATGCTCGAAAAAATTTTGGAAATGAGAGCAAAATCTATCATTAGATTTTACCTGAATATCAGCCACTGTGCAATTATCAAAAAGTGAGCTAGATAAAGAATATTATATTCCTAGTTTTATATTCTAAATATCAATATTAGGCATTTATCATCGGATCCTTTAAAAGCCTCTGCTTTTAAAACAGACATGATGATGGATGACTTACACTCAGAAAATAACAGACCCTGAAAGCAAGATAAACCGCAAGGAATTGCTTTCTTTCAGTTTAAGAAAACTTGGCCCTCTTAACAAATCAGTAGGTAATATACTATAATGATTTTTGTGTTAATATATTATTTCAACCATTTGAACTGGTTGCATTATCCATCAACTAAACAAATAAATAGGGTGTTGCTCACTAGCGTCTTGTTAATGGAGAGTGAACCAACTCTTTGGTTATTTGGAATGTCTACTAAGGGCCGTTTAGGAGTAAGTGCAGCCTTGCCCGGCTATGTTGTGCATAAATAGTATAATTTATGGCAAGACAATAAAAGGAGGCTTATTCTAAACGTAAGCCTTTTATTACTCATAACCTGTCACTGTGAATGTTTCTACTCTTCTTTGGTAAGCTCTGCTACAATCATTAGAGTGATTCTTCTATAACAAGATCCTTCTGACTGATACACTCATACTTTTCCTTCCACACCAGAGGCATGAGGAAATTCTATTTGGGCGAAACAGTGAAAACAACAAAATTGAAAAACAGTAAACAAACACCTGAGTATAAGAGTGCTAAAGTTTTAGGGATTTTAGACACATATTATAATTAGTTTACATGGCTATATTTTATGTATTATATTGGTGTTTTGACCTCAACATACCCAGAGAAGTTGAATAGTTATATACTTTATTCCTTCAAAGTTCTCCTTACCTTATTCATCAGGCATTTTATATCCAGGAACTTCTGTGTCAAGAGAATTTTCCCACCTCAACTTTGGGCTGCAACAGGACCAGCGATGGGGGTGGCAGTTGGTAGATGGCTGTGCCAAGAGACAGTCATGTGAAAGTAGAATGGGGCTTAGCAAGTAGTTGAAGTCCAGAAAGGCAAAGGATCACTTCAGTGAGGTGAGTCAAAGGAATAGTGTTCCCATTTTATAGGACTGAGCAGAAACTCAACTCTACCAAATTTGAAACTTGAATCAGTAGATCATACATTATAATATTTTTATGTTAATATATGGTTCCTATTCTATTAATTGAAAACTCAGTCTGAAGAACCTATAAATAAAAGTTAAGGTATTTGCAGCAAAGTATCTGAGCATCAGAAATGAATAATATTGTTGTTTAAAGGTGTTACGTAATTGCACATAATATCAGCTGTAAAAAAAAAAAAAAAAGGCCTTTGAAGCAATAGTATCTTTTTTGCTTTTTATTCAGCATCATCAGGTCGGGGAGTAGGGTTAACCCATGCATTATCTCCAACTTTCTAGCTGATTAACATAATTAACTATTATTAGAACTTTTCTTTAGGGGGACTAACCTATAGATTTAGATACATGGTATCTTTATTACTGTAATGGTAATGATTTAATGAATAGTAGATAATTAGCTAGTGTGCTTACAAGGTACTTGATAAAATGTAATATCCATCATAGATGAAAACTCTTAAAAATATCTAAGTAGATGAATAAAGTGGTAGATATATCTTTCTTAAGCTGGAATCTGGAATTATTTTGATTTTCTTAGGAACAAGAAAAATCCAATGCTATGACTATTATTTAAACTTCTCTAGAAATATGTGAAAGGTTTTGATTTTTTATATCTTTATTAAAACTTTTGATCTTTCCAGAACTGCTGGGTTAAAAATTATAGGGTAGTTTTAACTTGTAGTTATCATATGAAAAGTGAAATGTCATCTTTTCATGTTTAAAATAATTTTATTTTATTTTCTGTGAATATAATTCTAATAACTTATGCACATTTTTCTACCTGGGGGTTGGATTTGTAAGAGTGCTTGAATAAGTTCAAAATAATTTTTTATTAATTTTTAATTTGTCTTATGATTTTGTGATGTATTTTGCCTTGCTGAACTTTTGTAGAAATTATGATTTATCAATCATATATTTAAGAACTTCAGCATTATATTTGTTTGGTTGTTTTTTAAATCTTTTAAAAGGCCATCACATCTCAGAAATACTAGTCAATGCAAGTGGAAAACATGAAGATATTCTAAATATAACATTTTTGAAGAGAATGTATTATTTGCTGACATTAATATTTTGTACTTAGAAAATCTTAAAGAAATAAAGGAAAAATCAGAGGGAGAATATTTGTAAATGCACCTGAATGCCAAATTAACTTACAGAAACCAACACCAGCAGCCATCATATGTAATCATTCAACTGGGTGGAAGCGACATCAGAAGAAAAACTCCTATTAATGTTCACCACTAAATAAAATAAGATACTTGGGAATAACAATTGATATACACAATGAATATAAAGAAAATTTTAAGCTGATACCCTGGGTAGTAGGATGCAGAGTTGGATAAATGGATAAATGACATGGTGAACATATTCTTCTAGAAGATACTTCAACATCATAAAAAGGATTAAGTGTCCATAAAATAATGTAGAAAACTAAAACAGTTCCCCCAAAAGGCATCGGAAAATTAAGAATTTGATTCTAAAATTTCATGGGAAAACAACAGAAAAACTAATTTGCGAGATTGAGATAAAGAAGACCAACGATCTGTGTACACTTTTATCATACAATTTAAACTTCATATAAATTTGTGATAGTTTAAAGCGGAATAATGTTGAAATTAATGTATGCCATGAAAAACAATTTGGGATTTTAATACACTATAAACTCATTCATAATCAATAGGCAAAGATTTATTATCAAAAATTAGCTAACAAAGTAGTAATCTTGGAAAAAAATAAATGAAGTTGGCCCTAAACCTCATATTATGGATCATCTAAATGCCAAAAGGACAAAATATTTAAATTTGTTAAGAAAACCATAAAAATTCAAGGAAGAAATAGAAAAAAAGATTTCTTAAAAATGCTGGTCTGTGGATGGCCTTTCTAAGTACTTACAGAATAATACATTTCAATTCTTGTGAAGAGTTCTGCATAGTGAAAACCAACTAACAGGAAGTCAACATACAAATTACAAACTTAGAAAATATATTTTGAACTCATTAATGTGTTCTAACAAATTCTAACCACTAAGTAAAAAGTGGGGGAAAAGGTATAAGCAGAAAAAATGTTAATAATTTATAAATGTAAATAATTCTTAATGACATTTGTCATATGATAATTACAAATTAGAACTATTCTATTGCACCACTTGCATCTAGAAGTTTGATAAAGAACAGTCTTAACTATCCATTGTATCATCAAAGCTGTAGAAAAACAAGCAGTTTCACATATTCTTTGTGAAGGTTTAAATTGGTAAAATTCCTTAGAAGAGAAGTTTATCAATAACTCCCTAAATTAAAACTGCATACCTTTGATCTAGGATTTTCACCTGTAGGACTTTTTGCTATATGTAAGTATTTTCATAAGCAAACTGATATATTTGCCTAGCTATTAGTGACTAACAGTTTTACAAGGGTGAAAAACTTAAAACAATGTAAAGTTTATTAACAAAGGACTGACAGTTTTACAAGGGTGAAAAAATTTAAAACAATGTAAAGTTTATTAACAGGGAATGGAGTAAATGAATTCCATGTCCACAGTCATTTAAAAAAAATAAGAAACTTTGATATTCTTTTTTTTTTTTTAATAATTTTATTGAATCATAATTATGTACATTGGTGCAATCACAGGGCACGATTCATATACATTCAGAAATATTTTGATCATACTGTTACAGATATCCTTCATGGCATTTCCTTGATCACTA
>CAUYON010079667.1:0-30157 GCA_963573935.1 Arctocebus calabarensis
GCCTGTACCCTTCTCAGATGCACCGTAGGTGTGGCCCCACCAATTACCCTCCCTCCAGTCCAACCTCCCCTCACCCCTCCCTACACTTGCCCCTTTCCCTGTATTCTTGTTTTATAGTTGCGTTATACCATTCATAGGACAGCTATAAATTAGCTTCATAGTAGGGCTGAGTACATTGGATAATTTTTCTTCCATTCTTCTGATAATTTGCTTAGAAGAATATGTTCCAGCTCCATCCATGTAAACATGAAAGAGGTAAAGTCTCCATCTTTCTTTAAGGCTGCATAATATTCCATGGTATACATGGAACCACATTTTATTAATCCATTCTTGAATCAATGGGCACTTAGGTCTCTTCCATGACTTAGCAATTATGAAATGGGCTACAGTGAACATTCTGGTACAGATGTGTTTGTTATAATGTGATTTTTGGTCTTCTGGGTATATACCTAGTAAAGGAATTATAAGATCAAATGGCAGGTCAATTTTTAGATCTCTAAGTACTCTCCAAACATCCTTCCAAAAGGAACATATTAGTGTGCATTCCCACCAGCAGTGTAGAAGTGTTCCCTTTTCTCTACATCCACGCCAACATCTCTGGTTTGGGGATTTTGAGCTGTGGGCTAATCTTACTGGAGTTAGGTGATATCTCAAAGTAGTTTTGATTTTCATTCCTCTGATGATTAAGGATGGTGAGCATTTTTTCATGTGTCTGTAGGCTGTGCACCTGTCTTAATCTTTTTAAAAACTTTGCTAACCACCATCTCAGAGCCTATCTTTTAATATCCTCACTTGGACCTGTAGCTGATAGATAATTGAGAATGATAAATTGATAAATGAGAAGAACTGTCTTTTCTGCCCTATCCTCTTTAGCTGAGATCTCCTCACTAAATGGTTCTTAGCTGAGAAACACCTTCCTCAAACTCAGAAGAATAGGAGAAAATTCATTTGTATACAATGTTATTTGTCAATTCAATCCAGTCTTGGGCATATTTTGCTTTTTTTAAATTAAAGCATAACTGCGTACATTTATGGCGTACAGTGTGCCAATTTGATATACAATGTGGAATGCTTACAATAAACTGATTAATAGAGCCATCATATCACTTACTTATTTGTTGTGGTCAGAAATTTATACTCTACTCCTAACAGATTTGAAATGTACCTCACCTATTGTACACAATGCAGTGGTACATATTTTGCTTTTTGAAGTACAAATATTCATGTTTCTTTTCCTAAGGTATTTATATTCATTTATAATGGAAAAAATAATACCTCAAGTCATAACATGTACATCTATATCTTTCTAAATGTGCACAAGCATTTTATTTGGCTAGCTCCAGGTCCCAAAAGAAATTTTAACATATATTTTCATTTGCATAGCTTCAGGATTCATCTCAACAGCAGCCCAAACATTCTTTCAACAGAATGGCTGGACATCAGCATGTCTTTAATTTTGTGAATCAATTGATATTTTTACTTCTCCAAAGGTATACATTATTTATTGATCGTGAATCTCTCTCAATTGTGTATAAGAAAAACTGACTTTTCATGGACACAACTTGTTTTCTCATTTGACATCTTTATTTCTACACCACTGTAACTGAGTTTGCAACACTTGCTTAGGCCAGACTATTAAAGCAGCCAATTGGATAAGTGTTTCCAGTATGTTTTACTTGGTAAGAGATTTACCTCATGATTATCATGTGGAAATTTTTCGAATGAAGTCATCTGTAATATCAGTGTACTGGTCCATCAACTGCGTCACGGATCCTACCACACTTTATATAGGGTAGCAATTATCTCATTTTCCCACAGCATGAATGATTATCTAATTTTATCATTCAATCTGGAACACTTTTAAGAGTGAAAGGGGCTGTGGTTAATAAGCTAGAAACTCAAGACTGTCCTAAGGAAAAAAAATAGGTTTCTCTAATTTTAACCATCAGTTCTATACTCTGTCTCCTCCTCCATATAGCAAGCTCCCAATCATATTTAGCTTAATTCTCCTCTGCCTCCAGCATCTAACAGAGTTCCTGGCAAAGGGAAGAATCTCCACTTCAATCATGACCCTGTGTCAAAGCAAGAACATAGATAAATTATCTCTTTCAATGTTACAATCCTTCTGTTATAATCACTAACATACAGCATATGTTAGAATTACATCATGCAGCAATTGTCCAATCAGCTCTTTGTCCTTTAAACCCCTAAACCCAGCTGCATTAGGGGACATCCTTGCATTCCTGTAGCATCCTATCCTTTCATCTTCATGGTGAGCACGCTCTAGTATAATTGTTGTTTCACAGAAGGTCATGCCTCTGAGCCCCTGCTTTCCTCTGGGTTTCCTTTCATCTCTGTACCAGCATTTAGTACAGAGCTTGTCACAGAATAAGAATATAATGCAGGCTAGCTGGATGAAAGGATGGATGGAATCATGAATGAAAAAATGAAATATCCAGATAGAAAATGAGAAAATCCCATATGCCAACTTGCTCTTTGGTTTGCTAACTAATTAGATACTAGGTAATATCTATTAATATATGGCGTCAAGGACCCACTGACTAACATAAACTTAGAGGCAATCCAGATGTTAGTGAGGTGGAATAGTATTCTACTATGTCATAAAAGACTTAATCTGATGCTAGAGTCACCTATGGCAAAGATTTATTTAAAGGTGAGCATAGGACTAATGTCCTTATAAAAATCATCCTGATATGTGTTGCTGGTTAACATTTTCATTCAGTCTTATCAAAGAATAAGGAGAGTGATTAAGAGCCTAGAAAATAGAATTCATGATAAAAGGTTAGAGGAATTGGAGAGAAATACACACACATACACATACACATATAGCCATTCAGTGAAATCTCATTATCTAATATTAATTTATTCAAATGATAGCATAATTTAAACTAACAACTACGTATCTAATGTACAAAAGACCCACTGTTCTTTAAAAGAAAAAAGATGATAAGAAACCATTTAAGTTAGCTATCATTTTTTTAAGACTACTAACCTCTTCTATTTTAGATTATCAAGGATTTATTTTATATGAAATTTCCCAGGTCACCTTCTGAATGGCCATGGAGGTGGTAGTTTACCCAATATGATCAAATGGAATTATGCCCCAACCCTTTTTTGCTCTTTACTTGCTGTGCTCTAAGATGGCAAATGCTAAGAAGATTCTTTAAAAATAATACCCTATTCCTTAAAATGCTAGTGTTTATTCATTCATTACAAGTATTTATTGGGGGAAGTGCTGCACACCAGGATCCATGCTAAGCACTAGAGATATAAAAGCTACAACAGACAAGCTATTTGCATTGCTGTAAAAAAGTTTCAGTGAAATTGTTTCTCTACCAAGCTTAAGGGTGTCTAGAAATCCACTAGAAAGTCATATCACTAGGTTAAGCCATCTCCAAAGTATACAATTCAGATTTGGGGGGAAGGGAAACAGCAAATTAAACTATTATTTTAATTTTTTTACCCAATTATTTTTCAGATGAGTACTTATCCAAGGGAAAATGGTATACAGATCAAATAAGTTCTAAAAGATTTTTAAATAGCTAAGATAGAAAATGATGCTGGGAAGACTGACTATCCACAAACAGAAGTATAAAAATTAGCCTTATCACATCCTTTATACAAGAGTAAACTTAAAATGGATTGGAGAATTACAAATGGTCAACAAATATATGAAAAAAGGCTCAAAATCTTTAATCATTGGGGAAATGCAAGTTAGAATTATATTAAGATATCACTTCATACCTGTTATATTGGCTATGATCAAAATGATGAAAGATGAAAAGTGTTGAAGAGGATATAGAAAAAATGGAACTCTTCTGCAATGTTGGTGGTATCACAAATTAGCACAGCCATGTTGGAAAACAGTATGAAAAATAAAATTACCATGTGATTTACAGCCCAGGTATACATTCAAAGTCTGTACATCAAAAAGGTATGTGCACTCCCATGCTCAGTGTAGCATTATTCACAACAACCAAGATATGGAAATCGGTTAAGTATTTAAAAACAAATGAATGGATTTTTAAATGTAATATATATACATAATGCAAGCCTTTAAAAATATGAAATTCTATCATTTGCAACAGATAAGCCTAAAGAACATTATATAAGTGAAATAAGCTCAGCACAGAGCCACAAATACCATACATATGATCTTATATGTGGAAGCTGCAAAAGTGGAACTCTTAGAAGGAGAAAGTAGAACTTTGGGCATCAGAGACTGGGAAGGTTGGGGGCTTTGATGTGGATGAGGAAAGGTAAAGAGTTATAATAGCTGGATTAGAGGAAAAAGGTCTAGATAGCTATTGCAAAGCAAGAAAACTATAGTTAACAATATCTTATTATATATTTCAAAATAGTCACAAAAGAGGATTTTGAATGTTTTAACCACAAAGAAATGTTAAGTATTTAAGGTAATGGATATGCTAATTACCCTGATAGGATTATTTCACAATGTTGTATAAAAACATCACATTATATGCGATAAATATATGTAATTGTCAATTAAAAATTTAATTTTTACAACAATTATGGGGAAAAGGATATATTTGAGTCACCTAGAGTCAAAAAATATTAGAACTAGGAATTTCCTAATGTTTAGCTGAGAAATGTGAAGTTCACAGATAACAATTCACATGCATAAGTTAACACACTAAATTAGCAGTAAAATCAAGACTATATGAGGGAGGCAAGATGGCCAACTGAAGCCAGCTTTTGGCATAGGTTCCCATCTAGAGGGAGAAATAATGGCCAGAAATAACCTAATAGCACAGAAGATTGGGAGCTGAGCTGGGAGAGGACTGATAGGTTTGCATCACCCCTACTGCGACAAGCTGGGACTCCAAGGTAACAAATTTCAGGTATAAAACCCATACAAAAGAGGATGGGAATCCTTCCTCTCTTCCCTCCAGGAGAGTGAATTAAGGTGAGTAGTGAACAGAGGACCATTTGTTTCACCAAAGGGGAGAGAATGACTGAGGCCTGGGACTCCCTCCATGGGGAGATACCACTGCAAGCCCAGGCACTCTCTTGCTTGGGCCAAAAGTTGATCTAATATTCTCCCTACCTTCCTAAACTCCCAATCCACCCCTCCCCCCTCTCCTGGCAGTCTGGAAGACTACTCCCCTGCAAAATCCTTAGCGTTTGGCAGATATTTACTAGGGTGGGGCACCTTATGAGCTATGGGACAGTTGCTCCAAAACTATAACTTTAATAGAGGTAAAGAATCACAAAGATTTGCCCCATGTTGGAAAGAACATAGCTTGGGTCCCATATGACCGACCACCAGGGATCAGGGCCAACCAGTTCCCCAGCTTGGCAGCCCATGGTGGGCGACTCTGCTCCCTGCCTGGCCCCTGCAACCTGAGGTGGCAGCAGGTGACTCCTACCTAGCTCCTGTGACCCCTGTGGCCCCTGGTTGGTGACTCACCCTCTGACTCCTGAGACCCACAGGCTGCAGCTAGCAACTTCCATCTGGCTCCTGCAACCAATGAGGCCAATGGCCAGAGACTCCACCCTCTGGGTCCCTGCCTGACTCCTGAGACCTGCAGTCCACAGGGGTGACTCCCACCCAGCCCATGTGACCCACCGTCTGTGGCTGGCCTTGCCCTCTGGCTCCCCATCTGGCTCCTGGAACCCACAGTCAGTGCCTGGTGACTGACGCCTGCCCAGCTTCTGTGATGAGGGGCCGGCAATTCCACCCTTTGGCTTCCCACATGTCTCCTGAGACTCACAGCCTGCAGCTGGCAACTCTGCCCTTTCGCTCCCTTCCAGGGTCCTGAAACCCAAGGCTCAGGGCCTGTGACTCCTGCCTGGCTCCTATGACCCCTGAGGCCCCTGAGTATGGTGACTCTGCCCTCTGGTTTCCTGCCTGGTTCCTGGCTCCACACTCCAGTTCCCCTCCCAGCTCCTGTGACACTTGCTGGCAACACCCTTCAGCTGCCCTCAGGCTCCTGTGGCCTGCACACAGCAGTACCCCAGACCAGCAGCACCACCCCTGATAATGGCAACATTGGCCCTGACAATGGTGGCAGCTCCACGGTTCCTCCCACTAGGGTCAAATTGAGCTTCCTGTAGACCCCCCCCCCACTACCTAGATGCTGAAGACATTTTGGACTCTCCAACCTGATCAATGTTTGTGTTAACTGGGACAATTGGTTTGGAACTCCTGACCCAGGCCAATCACCCAGTTTGCATCCTGGCTATGTTGTTGTGGGAGTGTGGGATTCTCCCAACACCAAGGTTCTATCCAACCACCAAGGTTGTATCCTGGCTGTGTTGTGGGAATGTGAGATCTCCCCTTCCAGTTGTCACCTGGGTGGTGTGGGAGGGGGGTGTCTTAGTTGCTTATATATGTCCACAGCCCAACCCACTGATTCACTAGGATTGGACAGAGACTAGCTGAATACTGGTCAGCGGCATCTAGTCCACCACACCAACCAGGTGCCCAGAGTTTCAGGCACTAGTTCTTAGTGGGACCTTTGTAAAGTGCTAAGAGAAATGCCCAATCACCAGTCCAAGTTCTTTGGTAAAGGGCTGATTAATTACAACTCCAGGAGCCCTCAAATCAATTTCACCTTGCCAGCTTCTGTACCCAAATGGTGAAAAATAATCATGGGGGAATCAGGAGAAAAACTCTGGCAACATGAATAATCAGAGTAGATCAACTCCCCCAAGAAATGACAAAGGAGAACAGAAGATCCCATTGATAAACAAATGGCTGAGATGTCAAAAATTGAGTTCAGAATTTGGATGGCAAATAAAATTAAAAGAATGGAGGTAAAGATGGAAATAGAAATTCAATGAGCAATTCAAAAGTTGTCTGAAGAATTCAATGAATTTAAAGACAAAATCACCAAAGATATTTGACACATTGAGGCAAGAAATTGCAGCCCTCAAAGATCTGAGAAATACAGTAGAAACCCTCAGTAACAGAATGGGGCAGGCATAAGAAAGGATCTCAGACACTGAAGACAAAGCTTTTGAACACTCCCAAACACTCAAAGAAGAAGAGAAGTGGAGAGCAAAAATGGATCATTCCCTTTGAATTGTAGGACCAGTCCAAAAGAGCAAGCATTTACCTCATAAGAATCCCTGAAGGAGCAGAGGATGGTCCAAAAAGCACAGATACTCTACTCCAAGAGATAATTGAGGAAGAACTTCCCAAGCAAGACAAAAGATATTGATTCAGATAGCAGACAGTTTCAGAACACTAGCATGACTAATCCAAATAAAGTGTCTTCTAGACACATTGCAATTAACTTTGCCAAAGTTAATATAAAGGAGAAAATCCTGCAAGCAGCCAGACATAAGAAAATCATAACCTAAAAGGGGAAGAATATTTGAATGACTGCAGATCTTTCTGCTGAAA
This sequence comes from Arctocebus calabarensis, assembly GCA_963573935.1. NCBI lineage: Eukaryota > Metazoa > Chordata > Mammalia > Primates > Lorisidae > Arctocebus > Arctocebus calabarensis. The sequence continues at coordinate 7,394 of CAUYON010079667.1, forward strand.
ATTTCAAGCCAGAAGAGGATGGTCATTGATGTTCAATCTCCTAAAACAAAACAATTTTCAACCCAGGATCCCATATCCAGCTAAATTGAGCTTCATTTATGATGGAGAAGTTAAATACTTTAATGACATACACATGTTGAAGAAATTTGTCATAACCAAACCAGCTCTTCAGGATATCCTCAGACTCATCCTACATAGTGACCAGCATAATGTTCTACCACCAAAGTAAACTCACTCTGAAATTATTGACCAAAATCCAATTTCCACAGTGGTGAAAAAATTCAAAATGTCCACTGGACTTTCAAAAAACTTGACAGCCAAAGTATTACCAGCTTTATCAATACTCTCAATTAATGGGAATGGCTTAAACTATCTTTTTAAGAGGCACAGGCTGGCTGACTGGATACAAAAACTCTGGCCAGATATCTGCTGCATACAAGAATCTCATAATACCTCAAAGGATAAATATAGACTCATAGTGAAGGGATGGACATCTGTAATCCAGGCAAACAGAAATCAGAAAAAAAGCAGGGGTGGCAATTTTATTTGCAGATACACTAGGCTTTAAACAAAAGTAAAGAAAGATAAGGATGGTCACTCCACTAGGCTTTAAACAAAAGTAAAGAAAGATAAGGATGGTCACTTCATATTTGTTAAGGGAAAGACACAACATGATGAGATGTCAATTATTAACATTTATGTGTCCAAATAGAATGCTCCTCAATTTATAAGGGAGACCCTAGCAATTTAATATCTTCTGGCACCATAATAGTTGGGGATTTTAACACCCCTTTGGCAGTGTTGGATAGATCCTCCAATAAGAATCTAAGCAAATAAATTTTGGACTTAAACTTCACCATACAACAATTGAATTTAACAGACATCCATAGAACATTTCCTCCTAACAAAACTGAATACACATTCTTCTCTTTAGCCTTTGGAACATCCTCCAAAGTTGATCACATCTTAGTTCACAAGTCTAACCTCAGCAAATTGAAAAATATAGAAATTATTCCTTGTATTTTCTTGGATAATCACACAATAAAAGTTAAACTAACCAATAACAGATATCTGCATACTCATACAAAGTCATGGAAACTAAATAACCTTATGCTGAATGACAGCTTAATCTCATAGATGAGATTAAGAAGGAAATTGCCAAGTTTGGGAACAAAACAATAATGAAGACATGAATTATCAGAACCTTTGGGACACTGCAAAGGCAGTCCTAAGAGGGAAATTTATAGTGCTGCAAGCCTTCCTCAGCAGAACAGAAAGAGAGGAAGTCAATAACTTAATGGGACATCTTAAAGCAACTGGAAAAGGAAGAACATTCCAAACCCAACCCAGCAGAAGAAAAGAAATAACTAAAATTAGAGCAGAATTAAATGAAATCAAAAACAAAAGAATTATTCAAAAGATCAAAAACTTGGTTTTTTGAAAAATTCAACAAAATTGATAAAGGACTGGCCAACCTAACCAAAAACAGAAATTTAAAGCCCATATTATCATCAAACAGAAATGACAAAGGCAAAATAACAATAGACACTTCAGAAAATAAAAAAAATCCTTAATAAATACTATAAAAACTTAATTCTCAGAAATATGAATATCTGAAAGAAATTGACCAATACTTGGAAGCACATCAACTTTCTAGACTTAATCAGAAAGAACTGTAAATGCTGAACAGACCTATATCAAGTACTGAAATAGAATTAACTATATGAAATGTTCCAAAAAAGAAGATTTCAGGACCAGACGGCTTCATATCACTATTCTACCAAACCTTTAAAGAGGAACTAGTACCTATATTACTTTACCTTTTCCAAAACATAGGAAAAAAAGGAATACTTCCCAACACATTCTATGAAGCAAATATCGCCCTGATCCCAAGCCAGGAAAAGACCCAACAAGAAAAGAAAACTAAATAGGCCAATATCTTTAATGAATATAGATGCAAAAATATTCAATAAGATCCTAACAAACAAAATCCAGCAACACAGCAAATGAATTGCTCACACCATGACCAAGTGGGTTTTATCCCAGGGTCTCAAGTTTGGTTCAATATATGTAAATCGATAAATATAATACATCACATAAACTAACTAAAAAATAAAACCAAAAAACAAACAAAAAAGACATGATTTTCTCAATTGATGCAGAAAAAGCTTTTGAGAATGTCCAACATCTTTTAATGACCAGAACATTAAAGAAAATAGGGATAGAAGGGACTTTTCTTAAACTGGATAGAGGCCATCTACAGCAAACCCGCAGCCAATAAATTGAATGGAGTAAAATTGAAAACATTGCCGCTCAGATCAGGAACCAGGCCAGTTTGCTCATTGTCTCCACTGCTTTTTAACATTGTAATGGAAGTCTTAGCCAGGCAAGAGAAGGCGATCAAGGGGATTCATATAGTATCAGAGGAGATCAAACTTTCACTCTTCTCAGATGATATGATTGTATACCTAGAATACCCCAGGGACTAAACCATGAAACTCTTAGAAGTGATCAAGGAATATAGTAGCGTCTCAGGATACAATATCGATACTCATAAATCAGTAGCTTTACATATACCAAAAACAGTCAAGCCGAAAAAACAGTCAAAGACTCTATTCCCTTTACAGTTGTGCTAAAGAAGATGAACTATTTGGGAATTTACCTAACAAAGAACGTGAAAGATCTCTATAAAGAGAATTATGAAACTCTTAGAAAAGAAACAGCTGAAGATGTTAACAAATGGGAAAACATACCATGCTCATGGCTAGGAAGAATTAACATTGTTAAAATGTCCATATTACCCAAAGCAATTTACACATTTAATGCAATCTCTATGAAAGCACCATCGTCATACTTTAAAGATCTGGAAAAAATAGTACCTCTTTTTATATGGAACCAGAAAAAAACCTCGAATAGCCAAGACATTACTCAGAAATAAAAATATATCAGGAGGAATCATGCTACCAGACTTCAAACTATACTATAAATCTATAGTGATCAAAACAGCATTGTTGGTGCCATCGCCAAGGAAGCAGGATGGACAATTGATTAGAAGCTTGAAGGTTGCAGGAGGTGGACTTTCCCATACATGTCCAGAAAATGCCCTAAGCAACCTCTGCGGCTGCTATTTATTGAGAACAAATGCCCCTACTCCGAACCCCGCCCCCTTCACTGGAGTCCCACAGCTGATCAATTTCCAACTGCCAAAGTCTGATCATTAATGTTGGTAACTGGCACTTTGTCTCTGCAATCCAGCTGTCTCAGTCAGTTGCCCTCAGTCAGTTGCCACATTGTTTCTGTCAACCTGCTGTCCCCATTCCTATACATCTTGCTGCATAGGTTGCTAAATAGGTTGTTACATAGAGGACTACATATGTTGTTATATAAGCTACTACATATCCTGTTACATAGGTTGCTACACATCTCTATTATTGGCACAAAAATAGAGATTTAGATGTATGGAACAGAACTGATAACCAAGAGATGAACCCAGACACTTATCATCATTTGATCTTTGGTAAGCCTATCAAAAATATAAACTGAGGGAAAGATTCCTTATTTAACAAATGGTGCTGGGAGAATTGGCTAGCGACTTGTAGAAGATTGAAACTGGGCCCACACCTTTCACCATTAAAAAACATTGACCCTCACTAGATAAAAGATTTAAACTTAAGACGTGAAACTATAAAGATTCTTGGAGGAGAGTACAGGAGAAACACTTGAAATTGGCCTGGGAGAATACTTTATGAGGAGGACCCCCTGGGGCAATTGAAGCAACAACAAAAGTACACTACTGGGATCTGATCAAACTAAAAAGCTTCTGCACTGCCAAGAACACAATAAGTAATGCAAGCAGACAGCCCTCAGAATGGGAGAGGATATTTGCAGGTTATGCTCCTGACAAAGGTTTGATAACTAGAATCCATAGATAACTCAAACTTATTAATAAGAAAAGAACAAGTAATCCCATTTCATTGTGGGCAAGGAACTTGAACAGAAGCTTCTCTGAAGAAGACAGGCGCATGGCCTGCAGACACATGAAAAAATGCTCATCTTTAATCATCAGAGAAATGCAAATCAAACCACTTTGAGATATCATCTAACTCCAGTAAGAGTGGCTCACATAACAAAATCCCACAACTACAGATGTTGGTGTGGATGTGTAAAAAAGGGAACACTTCTGCACTGCTGGTGGGAGTGCAATCTAATATGTCCTTTTTGGAAAGAAGTATGGAGAATACTCAGGGATCTAAAAGTAGACCTGCCATGTGATCCTGCAATTCCTCTACTAGGTGTATATCCAAAAGATCAAAACTCACTTATAACAATGATATTTGCACTAGATTGTTCACTGCAGCTCAATTCATAATAGCCGAGTCATGGAAGAAGCCCAAGTACCCATCGATGCATGAATGGATTAATAAATTGTAGTATATGTATACCATGGAATATTATGCAGCCTTAAAAATATGGAGACTTTACCTCTTTTATGTTTACATGGACAGAGCTGGAACAAATCCTTAGTAAAGTATCTCAAGAATGAAAGAAAAAATATCCAATGTCCTCAGTACTATTATGAAACCAATTTATAATCACTCACACTTTCCTATGAAGAATAGATCACAACTATGGCTCAAGATGAAGAAGGGAAGGGGGATGAGAAGGAAGGGGGAGGTCAGATAGGGAGGATGAGTGGTGGAATCACACCTATGGTGCATAATGCAAAGGTACATGTTGGATCTATTAGTATAGAGTATAAATATCTTAAGACAATAATTCAGAAAACGAGATGAGGTATACATTAACCAGTGTGATGTAAGTGTTTCTAATTCTGTATGAAATCAGCACATTGTACCCCAGAAATGCATTAATGAATACATGATCTATGTGTTTATGATTTAATAAAAAAGAAAAAAAATCAAGACTCTGTGAATCTAGACTCAGGTATCTTGACTATTGTCTGGTTCTCTTTCACCATCCATATTAGTTAGTGATTGCATTAAGTTACTAATAGTAGTTATTAGTACATAGTTTCAAGTAACAGAACCCAACAATGATGGCTTAAACACATCAAAATCTATCCGCTCATATCAAATACAGAAATAAATAATCCATGGCTCCTAGAACACTCCCACAAAGCCATCCAGGGACATTAGGGAACTAGACTCCTGCCATACTGCTTTACCCGTTTTGTTATGTAGCCGTAATCTTTAAGGTTTCTGCAAGAAGGAGGCTAGAGCTCCAGCTTTACATAGTCCTTTTTTTTTTTTTTTAAACAGAGTCTCCTTCTCTCTCCAAGACTGTATTACAGTGGCATTACCATAGTTCACTGCAGCCTCAAAGTTCTAGACTCAAGTGATCCACCTTCCTCAGCTGCCTGAGTAGCTGGGACTGCAAGAGCATACCACTACTTCCAGCTACTTCTTTAAAAAATATTTTGTAGAGATGAAGTCTCACTACATTGCCCAGACTGGGCTTGAACTCTTTGTCTTAAGCAATTCTTCAACCTCAGCCTCCCAAAGTTTAAGATCACCACATCAAGACCTCACATTAGTCTTTATTTAGGTATATCACTGCCTGATATATATTCAGTTTTATTTATAAGTGGAAAAAATAAATATGGGGTAGGGTACTTGTAATCTATTCATTGTTAGAACAGAATTCCCCATGGGTCTTTGGCATTTCTGCACCTCTTGTAAAGATAGGCACTGCTTTTGTTGTTTGGGACCAATTTTGCAAGGATGTTTGTATAGCAAACAGTCTTAGAAGCTAGAGATAGTATTTCCCTTCAGAGCAGAAGGAGGTTTGTTTACTGTACAATATAATAAAGGTAATGTTTTTCCCTCAGGGCAAAATTTAGGAATGTTCATTGTGTGTAGTCATCCCATGGTCCTAATCATGTTCCTGAAGGAACCGAGGCACAAGGGGAGAATTAGCTGAAGAAAATGATATTACTCTGCATACTGTTATTGCTGGGAGGAATGAGCTGTCTTTGTCTCCGACTCAGAATTCTCACGCCTTCTACCAACATCCATGACTTTTCAGGAGACCAACTTGTTAGCTTGCAAGTCAAGTGAAATCTCAGACCCTTCACAGCTCTTGACAATCATCTGTAACTTGTTTCGAATGATATAATAATAAGCTGTCTAACTCCAAGGAGTCTGAAATAGAGTAGGTGACTAATACATACTTGAATAAATAAATAAATTAATAAATGAGAGAGGAGCCTCAAAGAGGCTTTTCATGAGTCAGAACACTTGATACAAAGTCCCGGCTATACCACCAAGGAGCCTTATATCTTCAGCATGATTGCTTACTCTCTCTAACCTTGGCTTCTTGAATTAGGAATCTGAATTTACTCCTCCTCCTTGCTCAACTTTTGTTTACTCCCTAACCTCCTACTATTTGGCTTTGGGCCTTGTCACTGTCCTTCCAGGGTCTCTAGTGACCCACGACCTGGCACGGCCTCCTGACCCTTCCTTTTCACTCCTCATCTCATTCCCTGCTACTCTATTGACATTTAACTTCTTAAAACTTTCTTGCCCTGCTTAATGTAAAACTTTCCCTCTTAGTTTATCTATACCTCAAGAAACTATTTCTCTGTCTCTTTCCTTCCTTAAATGTCGGTACATAATGAGTTGCCATCCTGTCCCTAGCTCTCTTTTCACTCTGTAAAATAAAGCCTACACTTTAAGGAAAGCAAAACAAAACAAAACAGTTTTTAATTACCACTTATATATTAACGAATTTTGAATCTCTCTCTCCCAGATTTCTCTCCTAAGCGCCAACCTTATATGTTTGTTATCTTTACTCAGATGTCCCTTAGGAACTTCAAATGCAAACATGCTCAAAGACAAATTTATTGTTTTCACTCCTCTCAAACCAGGTGGATCTGAAATCCCAGTCTTGGTGAACAGTGTCACCATCCATGATTTTTTTCATGTCATAAATCTTAACTCTGTGGTCGACAGCATCCCTGTCCTGGTTCTCATGGTTCTTTCAATGACACCTCTCAGTATCCTGTCCTTGTTCCCAAAGCCTCTATGTTATTAACTTAGGCTCCAATTGCCTCCCACTCTGGCACTACCTTCAAACTATACCTCCAAAAGCAACCCTCTTAGATCATAATTCATGTTAAAAATTCCCCCAATTTAAATGAATTCTCAAGACAAAAATCTCATAATGCTGTTTCCCTGATTAAAATCCTTTGTTGGCTTGTCTCAGTCAGAAGATGGGGCAAAAGTTCAAACTCTTTGGAGTGATCTACAAAACCCTCCTTACCCTTTCTCTGGCCTGCCTTTTCAGCCTCATTTCCTGTTACTCTGCATTTCACAGCCTATGCCTCAGCCATAAGGAGCCACTCACAGTGGCCACTATTTGCTCTGTTAAACAGACCTGTGCACCATAGATAGACTGATTTCTCTGTTTACTATTCAGCATAACCTCCAAACCCAGTCTGGGGAATGTTCTATCTTTCAAAAGCTAGCTCAACTTTCTCTGGGCTTGGGAACTTTACCCTGAATTATCAAACTCTTACTCTTGACATTGGTTAATTACTCCCTGCCTGGTGCTTCTCTCCACCTTGAAGAATATTTTGGGGGCATTTGTCATGATGCGTTGTACAAATTTGTTTACATTCCTGAATCTACTAACAAAATACGTTCTATTTACCTGCATATACGTGATATAAAGTGCACAAATCCAAGTGCACAGTAGAGGTTCAATGAAAGTAATTCAAGTGGTAAGAAAGTTACAGAATGGGAGGAAAACAAATAGAAAAACAGTCACTGAAATGAAAAGAAGAAAGGACAAAATCCATCTCCTTCACAGTTTGCCTCATTTAAACCCTAGAATATGCTTAGGCAATGGACACCCTCCTGGGCCCCAAAATGAAAAATCAAGTTCATCAAGAAGTAATGAATTGGGAATTGCACATTCAAGCATAGTGACCTTCGTCTCCTAGTCAGTCCAAAGATAAGCCAGTGGAGAAAAGGGCAGCCACAAGGCAATAGTCAGTCTTGAACAACAAAAAATAAAAAGAACAAAACGTGACCGTTGGGAAACTTTCTAGTTAAGAAGCATGCAGTCTGGCTTAGACTGCTTGTGAGGATTAGTAGAAAGTGCTTTAGGCGGGGGGGAAGGATAAGGAGGCTTAGAAGGAAGTATCTCTCCTAAACTCCTGGGTCCTTGGGAAGCCTCCTTCATCTCTCTGTTTACCTATATGTAAAATGGGAATAAAAATTATACCCATTGCATATTTTTTCAAGAGGATCAAAAATGAAAGTATGAATAGAATGCTGTCAGAGTGCCCATAGCAAGGTAAGCACTCAGTACATGTTAACCATTGTTTATAGGAAAGGCAGCATCAGTAAGCTAATGTTCCCTAAACACCTGAACTTTCATTCATAAAAGGGTTTCCCTCCTTGAATTGTGTGAAGATCAAATAGGAAACGCATGTCAAGACACTTTCTAATTTACAGCATTATTCACTTAAAAAACTATGCTATTATTGTTAGAAGTTAAAGATCAAAAACTAGCTAAGAAAGGCAAAAGTCTATTTCTGGGGTTGGCTCAGAACAAAAAGGTGATATTTTTATGTTTGAGCCGTCTGAAACACAGCCGTATATGTGGAGAAATAAGGACACTAATCTGTGTTAAGTACATTCTATGGGGCCCGTATGCTTTTAATACATTCATTAGCTAATTTACTAATTTATCCCAACAGTATACCTTTCAGTTGGTATTACTGCCCTTAGTTTAGACTTAGAGATATATCAACTATGAATGAAACTTACAAAACACTGAAATAGGACTCAGCACTTTTTCAACCATTTTGTAAGAGATCCTGGCAATCAAAATTCTGACTATGATTGTTATTTATTTTGTTCAACTATCTCTTCTCTTTCCATCCAAGATGTGGTGGGATTTTTTTCACATCTAGATTTTATGACAAAACTTAATTTGAAATGACTGAACACATTCTGTAGAATAAACCCATAAATAGTCACTATAATATAAAATGGTTGCTGTGTCATTTATTTCTAAAAGAATTAAATAAGGAACAACCCACATGCGTGATGTAACATAACTTCGCCGTTAGTTCCTGGGCCCTCCTTCATTAAAAATTAATAGCACCTGGAGTCAGGTATAACTAAAAAAATGTGTCTGCCTTGACTCCTTTACAAGCTTCCTCCTCTTTTCATTCACATCATATAATAGCCAATTACATCTTCCGTATTCCATAGTATTTTCATCTCAGATTGCCTGTGATTACTTTCTTTATTAGAAATTGTATACTAATTACAATTAACTCAAGTCTTGTGATTTTTACCCAGAATTTGAAAGCTGCACCAGAATTGTTAGGTGTAATCTTTATTAATTTTACTACAAATATCCAACTAACTACTTGATATTTTCACTGGGGCAGTCCATAGGCAATTTACATTTCACAAGTCTAAATTTGAACTCATTTTTTTCTTCGCTTTCCAGATTCTTCTCCTGTGTCCTATAATAGCAAGCAAAAATGTCATGCCCTGGGTAGGACACACCAAAGCCAGACTGCTCGAGTTTAACTCTTGGCTCTACTGATCACTGTACCACCAGGAGTTCATGAACCCCTTTGTGCGTCCTTTTTCTCATCAGATACTGCTAATACTTAACTCATAGAGTTTTTTATGAGAATTAAATGAATTATCATGTGTAAAGTACTTGGATCAGTCCCCAAACACGGCAATTACTGCATATATAGCTAGTGGCTCACTGGAAAAAACTAGCCTGGGAGCCATTCCTGGATTCCCACATCCATTTGTTCACTTGCTTACTAATCTTCCAGCTATATCCACATCAACGCATCTCCACTTTCTTTAGCTTTGTTTCAACCTCATCATATTCAATCTGAATACTGTAACAAATTCCAAAATGGTTCACTCACTTGTTCTTCCATCCTGCCACAGATGTGTATTCAACATCGTACTTGGGAAATGATACTGGGGGAAAAAACAATGGATGGGGTAGGCATTATGTCCTTTTCCTGGTCTTCCTTCCACCAATCCCAGACAACCTGACAATGTTATGATCCTTCAGCTCCCATTGCCTTCATGTCAAAGTCAAAATGCTCACCATGCCATGATCTGACTTATTTAATGCAACACCCTGTCTGCTCCCCTCAGTGGGAACCTCAGCTCCAGGTACTTATCTCTTTAGTCTTTACAGAAGGGGCCAGATTCCTTCTTCTGGGACACTACACCTGCCGTTTCCCTTGAGTTCCCCTCATATACCCCACCTGTACCTTCCCTTCTTGTATAGATCCTGTTAGCTGTTTAGATTTTGGGAAGAGATCTTCCCTGGTTTCTAGATCTATGATCCTGTAACATGTGGAATTCAGTCCTATAATGACAAAAAATTGAGTGGCATTGCATTCTCTGGTTTATCCATTTGTCCTACGTATTTGTTAAAGAAACCTCGGCTGATAGACCAAATCAACCCTAAAACTTCAGTGTTTTAATATAGGGTTATATAAACATATATAAAAATATAGATTATATTACATATGTTATATATAAATAAAATATAGGTTATATATAATGACTATATAAAATATGTATAACATGTAGATACTTTGTAGTATATTTTACATACTTTTTATGTATAATATTTATAAATTATGTATATACAAAATTACATGTTTCAGAAGCCTTGGTGTAGATTCGGTAAGGTAAATGTGGCTATATGGTCTAAAGATATGTACTATTTATCTATTATACATATTTTTATTTTTTCTGAAAACTTTATTGTTGGGGATTCATTGAAGGTACAAGATATGTCACACACTGAGGCCCCACCCCCCTCCCACCTTCCCTCTCTCTGCTTTTCCTGTCCCCCACCCCCCTCCTGCCTTCTCTCTCTCTCTCTACTCTCACCTTTCCCCACCCCCTCACTGTGTCATTAATTGTCATTAACCGTCAAATCAAGATTGAATTCATACATTATACATATTTTACATACTATGATATACACATATACTATTATACATATTTTGTATATCATAGTATACATAAAATAACATATGAAAATAAAGGCTATACAAGCATATCTTACATAAATATACAAATATATATTATATAAATGTAAAATACTTTATTCAGTTCATGTTTATATCCAACATGTACTTTATTTATACATAGCATATATTATAATATGGTATAGTTTCAGCTGATGCCAGCAGCTAAATGCAGCTGTTAATAGTCACCAGGTAGGTGTCCACATGTAATTTAAGCAATCACGGCACTGAGTCCTTTAGGGAACGTCATTCATCCTGCAAATGAAGAAAGAGAAAATGGAGATGGCACATAGGTTGCTTTGGTTGTTTTTTCCAGAAGTGATGCACAAACCTCCTGTTCATTTCGTTGGCAAGGTGTCACTCTGTAGCCCTGTGTGATTTTCAGGAGGCTGCCCAGGGTGGTCTCTGCTTGGACAGCCGCTTTGCAGCAACAACTCTTTTCTCTGGAGAAGATGCACATATGTCTAACAGATAGTCAGCCATCTCTGCCATGTTGTTGAAGTCCATGGATTCAAGGACTGCGTCTTGGGTATTGTTTGTTTTAGCTGCCTAACACAGTGCACAGCTTAGAGAAGGCTCTTAATGAGTGTGATATGAATTGATCCTTGACCCGACCCCTCTGGTTCCAGCTTGCCTTGTTCCTAATTACACAGGTGTGGAGAGGTTGTTTAGGCTTCACATAAATTTTACAACAGCCTTTTTCTTTTTAAAGCTTAGAAACAGCATTTCTCAAATCCTGCAGCAGGTTAGGTTTTTATCAGCTTTCCTGCTCTGAGCATTTTGTGGATCACTTTAAATTACAGCAAAGGAGGAGACATCAAGTTCCCTTCTGGTTGGTGGTCAGAAGGTGTTTCTCAGCCAGGCAAAATATTGGATTTCTTATTTTCTGTGTGCTTCTAGCAAAGATCTTTTTCACAGACTACAGCTTTCTGTGATGCAGAAAATAGGTAACGAACTGATTAGCTCTTTTATTTCCAACTCAAGGACAGGATTAGAATGTGAAGAGACCTCAAAAATCCTCTGGTCTGTGGGTAATGAATCCTTGTCACATAGGATGTCAACTCTTTAACACGCCTAATGGCAAGAATAAGTAATCATTCTCACTTACCTACCAACCCTATCTGTGACTTCAAAATGATTTTCAACATTCAGATTCAGATTTTAACTCAGGACTTATTAGAGTTGGCATTAAGATGACTCAATCCTTACCTTTGATCTACTCCTTCAACATTTTTGCAGATAAAAGGAAAGTGAAGGAAAGAGAGGCAATACATTTACAACGGTCTCACAGAATGCTGGTAGCAAAGCTAAAACAAAAATTTAGGGATTCTGATCCTCAGTCAAGATTTTTTCTCTCTCTCTCTCTCTCTCTCTCTCTCTTTATTCCTTCCCCTTGGAAAGAGATATCCAAAGCAAAAGCAAATGTTCCAGGAGTCTTGATGTGGGTGGAGTGGGTGGATGTGGCTGTATGCCCTAAAAACAAATTTTAAATCTCACTTATTTGGCTCAGTGAAAGCTCTGGCTTTTAGGAAGATCTTGTATTGGGGTTTTTTTTTACAAGATCCTTATTTGTTTCTAAATGGTTCCAGCTTGCCCTTTTGCATGGAAATATTGCCAAGAGACTGGGACTTAGAAAAAGGAAGGTCAAGTTTTTAGTGTGTCCTGACCTTGAGCAACTGAGCTTCCTTGGACTGCTTCAATCCTCAGTTGTCTCCTTGGCAAAATGTGGTATTGGGCTTTTTGGATAAGTTTAGAGAACTTGGTATTGTACTTCTTTTCTTTATGTACATTAACTATCTATATGTATTGTCAGAAAAATATACTGGACTTTAAGAGTGGAATGAAAAGTACACAGTCAGGACGTCTGGACAATTTTAATTCTGGCATTCCTGACCTCCATTATTTTAGCCTTAAATGAGTTATTTTCCTCTCTGGACCTCAGTTTTCTCACCTGTGGAGTAGACAAATTAGAAAATGATCTGAAAGGCCTCTTTCATCTCTGGGAATGCTATGGTCTCTTACTGAGATCCCAGAATTCTCTTTCTTTGGCTTCTTCCCTCAGTTGAGAGAAAATTATGCGGAGGGCTGCTAACCAGGTTTAGTTTGGGTGCTGTGGCCAGTCACCCCTATACTGGGCATTTGTGAATAACCTCTGCAAGTAGAATGTGCTCCAATTATGACTTTACCCTACTGGCCCAGCAAAGCCACTGGGTGCTGACAGCAAGGATGGAGGACTATTCCAGCCACGAGGCAACTATTTTGTTACAATTAATGGCCATGGAGTTGAGAGGCAGGTCCCTCAGGCATGTCCTTGTGCTCACTCCAAAGCCGTCATCCTAGGTGAAAGTCCCCTGAAGAGAAATATCGGCAGAACTATAGCCTCCAACTCCAGGCAAACCACCCACAAGCAGAGTGAGAAGCACCAAAGAGCTCCTGGGAGTGGTGCAGGGAGAGCATGAAGATCTTGGGTCTGCATTTTGGAAGCAGAAGTCACTTTGTGCAATGCTGGGTGTTAGGCACATGGGGTCACTTATTTTAAGGACATCACAGTTTTCTGGGGCAGGGGTACAGGTAACTGAGGTAGTCTTATCGTAGTAATATATAACATCATGCATATCCCCTTTAAATTAAATGACTTTATCAAGAGCAGTTGTTACCTGCTTCAGATTTTAGACAGGAATAACAAATCCTGCAGAATTACTAAGTGGGACCTCTTTTAGAGAAGCAGGATTCGAAACACATTGGTAGTGCCAATGGTGTCCTCCCCTCAAAGGCTGATACCAGGGGAAGGAAACAATCAAGACGTAGGGGAAGGAGCATCACAGGAAGACAAGGAAATGGATTATTTCTGAGTTTGTAACATAGAAGTTGCTAGAAATATTATTCATCCAGGTGCCCTGGAACAGTCTGTGCCCCAGCTGTGTGTGCAGACTGAAAGAGCTAACTGCTAGAGCCATATTATTTTTGGCTTTAGCCTGCTGGGGCTCCAATTGCATGCCATGTGCCACTAAGTCAACAAGAAAGTGAACAGTCTTTGATTCCAAAGGTCCTGGCTATCTAAACAGGAGTTCTTCCCTCAGATCCCAAGCTGTCATAATGTTTGTGGCCACCACTGGAGCTGTTGACTTCCCTGCAACTGACTTTGGGTATGACCTGCCTTGACCAGTTCTGTCCAGCCAGCATTTCCATGCCACAGAGAGTTCAGAGAGGTGAAACCAAACCAGATGGACATCTCCAAGTCACCAGGATACCCCCACATTCACAGAAAGGACAGCAAAGGAAATGGAGAGTGATCGGAGTGCTGGTCCTTCAGCTACTTATGAGCCAGATAAGCAGAAAGTGGCGGTCCCAGTTTTTTGTGTTCTTAGGATGGAAAGGGACACATTGGTTGTATGAAAAACTTCAGTTATTGTAGTGTGAAGTCAATAAACGGTAATGTAGCAAATATTAGTTTGCATGGGGGAAATAATATGTGAAGTCAAAATTTTGAGAAAAAGAAAAGAATAAGATTTGCCAAGCTGTGTCAGAGAGAGAAGGATGAAAGCTGGAATCTAGGCAAAGGAACAGCATGTAGCATCAAACTACTAAAACACACTGATCACCCTTCAGGAATAATCTATAGGTTGAAAGAGCGACTATTTATTCCACGAGAACCTGTTGCCCTTCCCATTGGCTTGTTGGGTATAATTGTATATTTAGAGTGACTCACTGATCAATGATACCCATTTGCAAAATAGCCATCAGTGAGCTGAAAAAAAAGACAGAGGAGGACATCTGATACACGGACTGCCAGGTTGATCAGGCCTCAGAAGTATCATGAAGGTGGTCTTGTGTTCAGTGAGCCCATGCTAGGGTAACTGGTAAGCACCAGAAGGAGCCTGTGCTTCCTTTGGTGTGAAAAGAATTTATCAAAGAAAACAAACAGACAAACCAAAAGACCTTTGGCCAGTGGTTCAGGGAAAACATAAAGCAGAAGATCAAGATAATGACATGTGCCCTTCTTGTGCCTTTCAAAGTACTTTATTTATTCTTCAAGTAACATGAAATAAAGGCACCACCTTTCACTGAACATGTAACCCTTTATGGTTTAATCCTCACAACAATTACCAAAAAAGGGCACCAAACTTTGTGTCTTACTTATGAAGAAATGAAGGCTCTGAAAGCATGATGGATTTGTCTGAGATCCCTGGGACTATCAGAGAATGATCCAAGATCACACCCAAGCTGATCTTAGTCCAAAGACCCATCTGTGGTCACTAAGGGGCCAAAATGAGCTGTTGTGTGCTTTGAGAACTTGACAAAGGCTGGGAATTAAAATGCATCTCCTTGCCTTAGAATGGAAGATGTAGGAGAAGAAAGAGTTTACCATAGTTATTTCTTCTCATGGAGTTTAACCAAAATCAAGGTTTCCTTCCTCCTCAGGTACAGACCATGGAGCATCCTACAGTTTGTCTTTAGACCATATTCTGATTATCGTCCTCTTCACTTGGCTCTTGATCTTATTTTAATTTCTAGGTACAGAGGTAATTTATCCTGAACATGTTAGGATGCTCCAGATTTCACAATACCTATTTGTTCCAGCAGCGTACCTTGAGTGCTTAAATGTCAGTGTGGTGGAAGAAAGATTAGCACTAGTATCCTTTGGTAAAAGAAAATTCTGCTTATGAAATATTAAACAGGAAAGTTATAACAGGTTACTTATTCCTTTGCAGAATGGAGCACTAGTATTTCATTATCAGCTAATTCTTCTTTAAATAAACGAACACTTTTTAACTGCAAACACATGTTGTGAGGAGTCCACTCTACAGCAGATACTGTGCTGTGTTCAGAGACATAAAAAAATGAGTAAATCACAGTCTCTGCCCTCCAGGCCTATGAGTTTGACTTGTTAAAGTCAGTAAGTGACTAGCATTCTGTGTGATGGGGATTATAACAAAGGTCTTTTGGTTCACTTTAGAGGGCATTGAAAAATACCAGTAAGTCCTAAATTAGCTGATTGTTACAGTAATGGAGTCTTTCTCAGGTGTGGCTATTTTTTACTCAGTGGGCGTGATTTTGTTTGGTGGCTATAAATAAATGCCTCATGTTAGCTTTGATGCTGGTCACAACCCTTTCCTGATAACAGAAGGGCATATCACCATTGATCATTGGTTACTTTTTATGGGTCAAGGATTAGGCTGTGTCTAGTGGAGAGTCAACCCTCGATAAATGTCATCTATTAGTATACAGCTTTCATTACTCCCCAACCAATACAAGTCGGTAGATATAATTATTACTCCAATTTTGCAAATAATCTCTGGCTCACAAGGTTTAACTTACCTAGAGAGCCACACAAGGAATTTGAGGATCCATTTGACTGTTTCCAAAGCTTATTTTTAAGGTTTATAAAAACTGGTCTGGGGATAGTTCTGCACCCCCTTCAGGTGTGATCTTTCTGGCATTTTAACAAAATCCTTGAGCATTCAACACTGTCACTCTCCCCCATCTGGCAGGAATTCAACCAATTCTTCAGCTCTGTGTCTGGCAGGAATTCAACCAATTTCTCAGCTCTGGGTGAGCTCAGGTGATATTTTAGCTTAGGGCTCGCTGATAATCCTTCTGTCCTCAAAGTTGTTCCTTGCCCGACCTCATGGAGCCTGGAGCAGCTCATCTTCTCATGTACTTTCCCCACTGAATTCAAGCTACTTCCACTTCTGTCCCAAACTCCTCAACCCAGGAGACCACCAGGTTGTTCCAAGCCCTGTTCTTTGCCCAATGGCTTATAAATTGCTTCTAGGTAAAAAGCCAGGATGGGAGCTGGGCTCACCTCAAGCACTTCCCGTTGTCTGGGGGTCATGGTGCTGCAGTATCTGCTGTTCGTACTAGAATATTGTTGTAGTAAATATTCCATTTTCCAGTGTTTTGTGATAGGAAAGTAACTCTGAAGTTTAATGCCTCATGGCTGGCAGCATTATCCTAACAAATGACAATGTTCATGGTGTTTTAAGTGGAAAATGAAAGTCACATTTTAATGCAACATAAATAGTTTGATCACATTATAAAAATATAAATATATGCTAGAAAATTTATCTGAAAATAGAGACATAAAATAAGGTGATGGATAGCCCAGTTATCTTGATTTGATCATTATATGTGATATATTTTTGTCAAAATACCACATGTGCCCTATAAATGTGCACAACTATGATATTATAATGAATTTAAAAATGTTAATAGCAGTTTCTGGGTGGGTGAGATTGTCACCAATTTCTTTTTTCTTTTTTTTTTTCCTCTGATGGGAAACATACATTACCTAGGTAACATAAAAAGTGCAGCTTCAGAATAAAAATTAAATGATAAAATATACAGTTCTTTTTTTTTTTTTTTTTTTTTTTGCTTTTGCTTTTACAGTTCAGTGAGGCTGAGTTTGAACCTGCCACCTTTGGTATATGGGGCCGGTGCCCTACTCGCTGAGCCATAGGCAGTTCTTAAAAGGAGAATCAAAGGTAAAGTATGCCGTCTATATTCATCATTAAAGTTGAGATGTGCCCACCAGAATCAGAGCTCTCCTACTACCAAACTTGATGGTTCTGTTTATGCATTCAAGAATCAGTCACTGCTATTTCAGTTAACCAAATTTTTTCTCTTTCTTAGACTAAAAAAAAAAAAAAAAGTGACTTAAAGGCTCTTTCCTTCCTTCCTTCCTTCCTTCCTTCCTTCCTTCCTTTATTTCCTTCTTTCTTTTTCCTTCCTTCTTTCTTTCTTATTTTTTATTTATTTTTTTTTAATAAAGGAAGAGTCTTACTCTGTTGCTCCAGGCTAGAGGGCAGTGACATCAGCCTCACTCACAGCAGCCTCAAACCTCAAACTACAGGGCTCAAGTGATCCCCCTTCTCAGCCTCTCTAGTAGCTGAGGCTAAAGGGGCCCACCGTCACATTTGGCTAATTTTTTATTTTAGTAGAGATGGGGTCTCACTGTTGCTGAGGCTGGTTTCAAACTCCTGACCTCAAGTGATCTTCCCACCTCAACCTCCCAAACTGCTAAGATTATGGGAATGAGCCACTGCACCTGGCCTGACTCAAGTTATTTATTGTTTCCAACAGCTGCCCCAAATTTCAGTAAGCCCTTTACCTTACAAAAGGCTACTCTACTCTACTGCTCTTAGTACAAGTACATTGATCCCTCTGAGCTGTGTTGGGCATTTGTTTAAAAATTGTCTTTTTCTTTTTTTTTCTCTCTCCCTCTGGCCTGTTCTCTCCTGAGTGGAAGAAGGAATTTGAAGTTTACTACTATGGATTGGGCACTGCAGTCTCTTTCATATACTTGATCTTATTTGATACTCAGAATAACCCACAAGGTATTGTAGATGTGGAGACTAAGTCTCATGAGGCAAAAGGACATTCCCAAGATTGTAAAACTCGTAAACAATAGATCCAGAACTGAGCCCTGGACTATAGATGTATTTCTGCATTTCCTGAAAGACTATTATTTAGGAATTTGGTAGAATTTCACTTTCCCTTCACTTCCTATACCCATCCTACATTAAAAATTTATAATAGGCTAATATTATACGTACACATACACACAAATATATATATATATATATAGGACTCTATTCTCTTCAAATCATGTGCTTGGGTACGACACTCCATAATATGCATACCAAAGAGAGAGATGGACTTAGTCCCTTGGGCATATACAATAGAATCTCCATAGTAAATGACCTCCCTACACCGACCACCTCCTTAAATTGAACTAATTTTCACAGACTGAACATGCACCATGTGTACATATCAGTATGGTAGGTGTAGTTCCTACGACTACTTCACTATGTTGACCAGTTTGTTAAAGTTCCTTTGTGGTCAATTTATAGAGGTTCTACTGTATATGCAAATTTGTGAGATCATTTTCATGTTGGTTATAATCTCCTCTCCACTTCAGTAGCACATAATTAGTTAATATAGCCTTTTATTTAAAAACATTTTCTTAGTAACTGAGATGCTTGAGACCCAGCTTCTGTAGTAATAAATAAGATTCAATTCCTGCCCTTGGGTTTCTCAGACACTAATATTAGCACACTTGTACACAGTGTAGTAAGTATGACATTAGCAGTGGCCACAGAATGCTAAGGGTGCCCAAAGATAGGACACCTTATTTAGTCTGGTGAGGGGATCAGAGATGGCTTCATGAAGAAGATCGTGGCTGAGTCAAATAATGAAGGAGATGTCAGCATTAAGCAGCTGGACAAAGACAGGAGAGAAGACTCAGATATTAGGATGATTATGCAAAAAAAAATGTTTGCAAGAATGGAAAAACACAGAGTATGTGAAAAGTTATGAGCATTTGACTCTGACTGAAGAATAAGTAAGATGATAGAATATTGAAAAGGAGAATAGATAATTAGATACAATTCAAACCTTAGAGTGAAAAGTTAAGCCCTAAAGATTGAGTCTTTATTGAATACTTTCAGGAGACAAATGCCATGATCGGATCTCACTGAAATCATGTTGGATCTTAAAGTAGACAATACAAGTACAAGGGTTAGGAATTCAACATATTTTTGAGGGTATAAGTCAACTCCACAATAGGAAGTATCAAGAAAAATTTCATTAAAACGGCAAGTGTATAAGAACTGAGAAATATGTTGTATTCATCAAAACAAAGAAGTAATTAGAACTCTAGGAAAATTGATTTCAATAATATGTGTTACCACTGGGGCACCCAGAACACTACAACACAGTCTGTCCTAATGGAGCTCAGGCTGATAAAGAAATCAAACAAGGGGTGGCGCCTGTGGCTCAAAGGAGTAGGCCACTGGCCCCATATACTAGAGGTGGCAGGTTCAAACCTGGCCCCGGCCAAAAACTGTGAAAAAAAAAAAACAGAAAGAAAGAAATTAATAATGACTTGAACAAGGCATTGTACTCTGCCTTGGAGGGTCAAAGAAAGCTTTCTGGAAGAGGTGACAATAGAACTAGGGTTTTAAAGCAAGAATAAGAATAAAACATACCAGCCCAGATGAGCAGGGTGGGCAAAGACAACAAGGACAGAGAAAGTACATTTTGAGAACAGCCACATAATTCTATACGACTAAAGAGTAGAATGAGGTGAGGGGAAGGTGGAAGATTTATCTGGGGAAAACATGTGCAACCAGGATTCAAAGGCAGGACTTCTGAATTCTCTCTTCCTGCTACTAAGCTTCTATCTCAGGTCCTTTTTTTATCCTGGCTAATTTCGGAAGAGGTTCCATTAGGTTCAGCTTCTTGCCAGAAAAGCATGGACTGGCATATGCCACAAAGCAGGTCGGGTCGGGAAATGACTTTCTGTCAACATTGGTCCCCACTCTGTGCTCCCCACCACCATAACAATTACAGCCATCCTGCTTGATGTCTCTGGGTGAATTACCTTTTATTAAGGATCTGTAATTGTTCTTCACTGAGCTGTAACCTAAATTTAGTGGTGCTGAGGAGTGAGCACCAGCCAACAGGATTTCCCTGAGAACACGATGAAGTTCCTGTATCAATTCAATTCATTAACTAGAAAGAGAGAACAAGAAGCCAACTTTTTTTCCACCCTCTTCCGTGAATCATTTGTTTGTTTAGTTTGACAGGAATTTTTCTAGGATCAACTCTGAGACTCTGCAAGGAAAAAGAGACAGCAAAGCTCATTCAAATACTTCCTGCAGTATTAACTCAGAAACAAAAACAAAATTACACTAAGTGGATAAAACTTTCTTGCTATAAAGGACTCCCTGTTTTCTCACTGAGCATTTTCAGCCTGAGGAGACAAAGATGCTCTCAACTTGGGCAGAGTGACTTGGGGTAAAATGAAGAGGGGTGAGCCTGGCTCCCCATGAGTGGGTAAAGGAAGAAAAAGAAGGGGAGAGAAAAAGAAAAGTTTAGAAAATCAAATACAATAATAACCTAGTAAAAGTGTCTAATGGAAATTCATGTGTTGTGATAAAGCTTATGAGAAAGAAGAGAACTAATATAAATGCTTACTACTTCCAAATATGCCTTTAATCACAGCATCCCAGCTGAGGTCCAGAGATGAAAAGTAATTCACCTAGGGACACATGGTTTCCAAAGAACTGAGCCAAATTTTTTTTTTATTGAACTGAGCCAAAATTTAAAGCCGCATCCTTTGAATTCAAGTGGACCTTTACTTTAACCCAGTACTGATTCTTCTGAAGCACAGACTGATGACCAGTGATAGTTAGACTTATGTCTATATAGATGAAAAGAAAATAATTTAAGCATCATTTTTCATTTTTTTGACAGCAATCGCCTGAAAAGGATGGTTTCATGGTTGCATCTTCTGTTGCCTTGTCCAGAACTGATGGCTGATGTCTTACTGTTCAGTCGTTCCATGCATCCTCATGTGAGAACTGCAAAAAGTACCTGGGCTAGAGAAGACAGTCTACAACATCCCCTAGGAATGCTTAGTCTTTAGCTGGGAGACTTTGATATAATATTAATGTACACTAGCATCATGTTTCCACTGATAGCATCTTAGTTGAGTTTCACAGCAAATTTGCGAGGCAGACTAAATAGGTAACATCATCCCCATTGTAAAAATAAAGCAATTGAGGTTTATAGGATTGAGTCACTGCCCAAGGTCATAAAGATACTGAGTGTCCAAACATGGTAGAAAGCCCTGAGTATGTAGCTTCTGTACTAATGGCCAGTGTTTTCTCAATCTACTGTGATAATGTTCAAGTTGCTTTTAAGATTATGAAAATTGTATATCAAATTATCATTCAGATTAGGGCCTTGGAGTTTGAAGATGATCTATTTGGAAAGTAGCATCTTAGTCTCTTGGAAGAGGAATCTCCCTCCATGAAGATCTCATTCCATTTCAGTACTTACACAAGTGGGCAACATTAGATCAGTCATTTAACCCTCTGTGACTTCAGCTTCTAATTCTATAGAATGAAAGATACAGCTGGAGAGAGAATAAGACTATATTGCTTACTTTACTTGACATCTAGTCAGAGCAGTCAATGAGATTTTATAGACAAAAGTGACTTTGAAATATAAAGTGCTTTACAAACCTTAGCATTGCCTTAAGTCCTGAGAGTCCTTGATGATCCATGGGGTATGTTCATAGGCACTATCCCAATGAACTCTTGGGACAACTCTAGACAGGACAGGCATTATTTTTTCTCAATCCATAAATGAAAAAACCATGAAACATTACTTAACTCATTTTTTTTACAGGAGAAAAACTGAGCTTGAGCCTGCTGAGAAATTTGGCCAAAAGTCAATATGATATAGATTGACTGGGGGCTTAAAGAAAAGTCTTTTGGCACTACAGAAGGAGCCATAAACTCAAATATTTTTAGGACTATGTTACCAGATATGGAATGCAAATGAATGAAGCTGAAGTGTGAAGTCAAATGGCCTATGATGGGAGAGGCAATAGGGAGTGGTGGGGCATGTAGCAAACTAGAGATAACATAGCTCAGTTCAAAACCAGTGGCAGCCACTCAGCTCCAGAGAATTGTTGCCATGTAATATGTGCTCTAGTTTTTGTAAAATTCCATTTTTTAAAATGAAAGTTAGAAAACTATATTTTTATGGAAAATTGCCTCAATTTGAAAATATTGGCAATTAACTTCAATATGTTATGTTTTTATTTTATTTTTTTAATTTTCTATTAAATCGTAATTGTGTATATTAGTGCAATCATGGGGCACAATGTGCTGACTTCATATACAATCTGA
>CAUYON010079670.1:0-10277 GCA_963573935.1 Arctocebus calabarensis
TTGCCCCCGGCGGAAGGGACCTTATTCATTCGTTTCCTGGCCAAGGAACCCATACACCTATATATACCCTGAGACTAAAGGCCTAAAGGAGGAGACGGGGAAAGACTGGGAGAGAAACGGAGAGAGCTTCTCTCTCCCCACTTGAATTCTGTCCCTCTACCAGGAGCTTTAGTGTCTTCTGTAAATAAATTCTGTCTTACCACAGGGGGGTGGGAGGGGGGAAATAATGTAATGAAGAATAATAAAATACATGTATTAAAAAAAAATTAAATTTAAAACCAAGTTTCCTAGCTCAGGAAAGTATTTTATTTTACATTTGATTTTTTTGAGTGCTCTTTTTGTTTTGTTTCCTCTTCCTGTTGTTTTGCAGGTTGTGGTTGGTCTCCTCTTGCGGTTCTGAGGGAATTGCAGGCTCTTCCTGGCTGCTGGATTCCCTCAGGTGCTGATCTTCTTCCCTTTGCCTTCCTGCAGCCAATCATCCCCCAAGGCTCAGCTCCAGCTGACAAACTGGCTGTGCCTCTATCTCCCAGCCTCGGGGCTCTGCAGGTCTACCCAGGACCACCCAAGGCTGCCGGCTCTGCCTCTCTGCACCGACCTCTCTCCGAGAACCATGGAGACTTGACTCTTACCGAGGCTCTCTCTGCTGTGGGTCTCTACTGCCTGGCCCAGAGGGACAGTGAGTCCTAAGCCAGCCCTCTCAGCATGAAGAAGGTCCTGCCCACCTCTCCAGGCCTGGCTGACCCTGGAGCTCCACTGCAGGGGTCCATTGGAGCTGGGACGAGGACAGGGCAGTGGGACGCTCAGGCTGCCATCATCCCAGAAGTTTAATTAAAGATGAGTTCTCAGGTTTCATGGACTTGAAGAGGTGCCTGGGATCAATTATTTTGTGC
The DNA here is from genome assembly GCA_963573935.1 of Arctocebus calabarensis. Lineage (NCBI taxonomy): Eukaryota > Metazoa > Chordata > Mammalia > Primates > Lorisidae > Arctocebus > Arctocebus calabarensis. The sequence continues at coordinate 891 of CAUYON010079670.1, forward strand.
CGGGTTATAAAACGTTATCAGCAAAAACAAAAAGGCAGCACAGTAGAATCGATCTGAATAAGACCCACGATAAGGTCTATGGCAGGGCACCTGGCATGCACCAAAAATTGAGTGGCACTGAAGGAGATGTGAGGAGCCTGCACTTTTTTTGTTGTTTTGGTAATGATGACATTTCATGAGGAAAGGAATGAACTTTGAATGCCCCGATTCTGTTCTTGGCACAACACAACATACCCACCAAACGAGTTTCCCAAGCCTTTGGAAGTGGGTGAAGATAAAATGTGCCAGAGGTAGGGCGATTTCTTTAAAACACATTGGACCTGGCCTCGCAGCCTCGTCGTGAGTCTTCAGCTGTGACTCAACAACTTCCAGGCACCATTCACTAGAACCCAGGGAGTGTAGCAAATGACACTTGAAATTCTGTAGGCGATCAGAGTATCCGATTCACTGTCTCCAAATTTTAGCTTGTGCTTTACTTTTTTTTTTTTTTTTGATCATGTATCACAGGAACTTTTTCTAAAGAGCTTCAAAATGAAATTATAAACATTTTCTTTGCCTTTAAAAGCCAAAACCGATCATCATCTGAGAGAAATTATGACCCTTTCGAGGCCCCTTGGGACAGAGTGGATATGTTGTGCCAGAACACAATTCCTAAGGACTTCAAAGTTGAAAAATATTTCTTTCAGAAGAAAAGGGCTTCCAAGACAGAAGAACGCATGATGCCACTTCAGAATCTTCATTTCTTCTACTTTATCAGAAGAAGTGTATTCAATTAATGTGTGTTACAGAGGATGAGTTCCTAGATCTTACCCCTACACTTTCCTAGAAATGATCACATCAAAGCAAAACGAGTTTCTGAATTGCCTCATTCAGATCGAGTCAAATAATCCACAGAAATGGTCACACATGTGCAAAACTTGTGCATCCTGGAGGCACTTTTGATCCTACAATTCAGAGCGTGTTTCACAAAACTCCGGAAGTACCACATCTGCTCCAATTGCATCCACTTAATTGATCTTGGCAGCTTGGTGATTTGACACGGGCTTCCCCACCCTGGTCTCAGCTATTACATCTGGCAGGGCGGAAAGCTCACTTTCTACTCACAGTGGCCTAGAAACCCACTACTGCTGCTGTATCCAGTGAGATTCTGGACCTGATGGCTGCTGAGTGGGACAAATCACAGCACTGAATGCTTCCCAAGCCTTCACTTTTTCCATCCCGAGCTCATTAGTTCATTCAGTCTTCCAGCAACGCCGAGGAAAGGGACCATTAATCTTGTTTCTCTGAGGGGAGGAAAGAGAGGCTCAGAGAGGTTAAGTGGCTTGCCCAAGGTCACACAGTAAGAGTCAAAGCCAGAGCTCCCTGCTTCCAGAGCCAGTGTCATCACTGTGCTGTTCATAATCAAACAGGTGACGCTGTAAGGTCCCTGTGACATCATGGATTTGTCTTGCATCTGCTGAGATAAAAATGATGCATCGATAATTTAATCTCGTCTCTCAGAACTTTCCATTTTAGGAGGTGTAATTTTTGTGTGTGTGTGTGTGTAGAGACAGAGTCTCACTTTGTCACCCTCGGTAGAGTGCCATGGTGTAACAGCTCAGAGCAACCTCCAGCTCCTGGGCTCAGGGGATTCTCTTGCCTCACCCTCCCGAGTAGCTGGGAACACAGGCACCTGCCACAACGCCCAGCTATTTTTTTGTTGCAGTTTGGCTGGAGCCGGGTTTGAACCCACCACCCTTGGTATATGCGACCGGAGCCCAACCCACAGAGCCACAGGTGCTACCCCGAGATCTAGTGTGTTTTATCAGGATGAAGCTCCCTGTTGAGCAGGACCACCTGTGGAATGTCTGCTTTGTTTCTGGGGCGATGTAGAGAACACTTTTTTTCTGGAGCCAGAGTCTCATTCGGTCGCCCTGGGTTGAGTGCCATGGCGTCATCATAGCTCAAACTCTTGGACTCAAGCAATCCTCTTGCCTCAGTTTTTGTATTTTTAGTAGAGATGGGGTCTTGCTCTTGCTCAGGCTGGTCTCGAACTCCTGAGCTCAAGCAATCCACCCACCTCAGCCTCCCAGAGTGCTAGGATTATAGGTGTGAGCCACTGCGTAGGGCCTAAGAACATACATTAAAGAGAAATGTTTCCCAAATAATTCCTCTGTTATTAAAACTTCTTTGCTTCTATAACCTGTACATATGTGTATGTGGGCGTAGTGGGGGGGGTTATGTGTCTATCCCCAATCAGTCTGATCATAGGTGCCTTAGAGGTGTGATATGCCTTGTTTTCTGGCCTTCTACATTTTTCTTTTGTAAATCCAATTTCTTACAATTCTATGGTATGCGTTCTCATATCTGGTGTTGAATTAAAACATGACTTTTTTTTTTTGCAGTATTTGGCTAGGGCCGGGTTTGAACCCGCCATCTCTGGCATATGGGCCCAGCACCCTACTCCTTGAGCCACAGCTGCCACCCATGACCTTTGTTTTCTAATAGAAAATTCACCTTTGTTTTCTGTTAAAATAGTTTCTAAATACAAAAGTATTATGAATATTGGCACCATCTGTTACTACAAGAACTTCTTGTGAAAATTTTTGAATAAATGATATAGATCTTAAAAAAAATAAAAAAATAAATTGCCCTAGCTAAACAAACCATGAAACAGTCACATAATGAAATCCTACTCAGCAATGAAAAGGAACAAAGTAAGTTTGTGAAGCAACACAGGTGAATCCAAGCAGCCTTGTGCTAGATAAAATAAACCAGACACGAAAGAGGGCACAGTGTATGATTTTACTTACATGAAATTCCTTTCTTTTTTTTGAGACAGTCTCACTCAGTTGACCTGGAGTTGAGTGCCCTGGCAAGACAACTCACAGCAATCTCAAACTCTTGGGCTCAAGCAATTCTCTTGCCTCAGCCTCCCAAGTAGCTGTGACTATAGGCATCCGCAACAATGCCTGGCTTTTTTTTTTTAAGAGACAGAGTCACGCTTTCGCTCAGAATAGTCTTGAACTCCTGAGCTCAGGCTATCCACCTGCCTCGGCCTCCCGGAGTGCTGGGATTACAGGCTTCTTTTTTTTTTTTTTTTTTTTTTGTAGAGACAGAGTCTCACTTTATCGCCCTGGGTAGAGTGCCGTGGCGTCACACTGCTCACAGCAACCTCCAGCCCTTGGGCTTAAGCGATTCTGTTGCCTCAGCCTCCCTAGTAGCTGGGACTACAGGTGCCCGCCACAGCGCCCGGCTATTTTTTTGTTTTGCAGCTCGGCCGAGGCCGGGCTTGAACCCGCCACCTTCGGTATATGGGGCCGGCGCCCTACTCGCTGAGCCACAGGAGCCGCCCCCGGATTACAGGCTTCTTACATGAGATTCTAGAAAAGGCAAATGGAGAGTGGATTCGTGAGCTAGGGCTGCCATAACAAAGGAGCACAGATGCCTTAACAACAGAAACTGCTTTCCTCACAGAGGACAGAGGTCTGGGATCAGGTGTTGGCAGCGTGGGTTTCTTCCGAGGCCTCTCTCCTTGGCTTGTAAGTGGCCATATTCTCCCAGTGTCTTCACATGGTTGTCACTTTGTGAGTAACTGTGTCCTATTATTTTAAAAACGCGAGTCATACTGGCTTAGGTCCCACCCTAATGACCTCATTTTAACTTAATTACCTCTATAAAGATCCAATCACAAAATATAATCACATTCTGAAGTATTGTGGGTTAGGACTACAACATATACATTTTTTTTTTTTTTTTTTTACAGAGACAGTCTCACTTTATCACCCTTCGTAGAGTGCTGTGGCGTCACACAGCTCACAGCAACCTCCAACTCCTGGGCTTAGGCGATTCTCTTGCCTCAGTCTCCCGAGTAGCTGGGACTATGGGCACCCACCACAACACCCGGCTATTTTTCTGTTTTGCAGTTTGGCTGAGACCAGGTTTGAACCTGCAACCTTCAGTATATGGGGCCAGTGCCCGACTCGATGAGCCATAGGCACTGCCCTTCAACATATACATTTTTTGTTTTTTTTGGAGACAGAGCCTCAAGCTGTCACCCTAGGTAGAGTGCCGTGGCATCACAGCTCACAGCAGTCTCCAATTCCTGGGCTCAAGCAAGTCTCCTGCCTCTGCCTCCCAAGTAGCTGGGACTACAGGCACCTGCCACAACGCCTGGCCATTTTTCTGTTGGTTGCAGCCATCATTGTTGTTTGGCAGGCCCAGGCTGGATTCGAACCCGCCAGCTCAGGTGTATGTGGCTGGCGCCTTAGCCTGTTGAGCCACAGGCACCGAACCTTCAACATACACATTTTGAAAGAACACAATTCGGCCTGTACACCGGGAGCGGTTGCCTCATTCACTGTGCCCTCTTTTCTCAGTTCTAGGGACCAGCTAAGTTGTTCGGACTCGGGGAAATTGAGGGTCAAGATCCAGAGTTGTTTAATCATTGACATTAAAAATTCAGGACAGTCTACATTTATTTATTTATTTGAGCCAGGGTCTTGTGTTGCCAGGCTAGAACACAGTCGCTTCACCATAGCTCACTGCAACCTCAAGCCTCAGCTTCCCAAGTAGCTGGGCCTACGGGCATGTGCCACCAAGCACAGATAATTTTTCTATTTTTTTTTTTTTTCTTTGAGACAGAGCCTCAAGCTGTCGCCCTGGGTAGAGTGCCGTGGCATCACAGCTCACAGCAACCTCCAATTCCTGGGCTCAAGCGAGTCTCTTGCCTCTGCCTCCCAAGTAGCTGGGACTACAGGCGCCCACCACAACGCCCGGCCATTTTTTTGGTTGCAGCCGACATTGTTGTTTGGCAGGCCCTGGGGCTGGATTCGAACCCGCCAGCTCAGGTGTACGTGGCTGGCGCCTTAGCCCGTTGAGCCACAGGCGCCGAGCCTATTAAAAAAAATTAAAAGAAAACAAAAGAAAATTTTTGAAATAGAAAAATACTTATAGAATAAGTATATCAAGGAAGAAAATATTTTTTCACAGTTGTACAATGTATTTGTGTTTTAAGTTAAGTGTTACTACACAAGAGTTAAAAAGTTAAACTTAAAAGTTTAAAGTTGAAAAGTCACATAAGCTAAGGAATAATTAGTGAAGACAGAAAACCATTTTTTAATAAATTGAGTATAGCCTAAGTGTACAGTGTTTACAAAGTCTACAGTAGTGTATAGTCATGTCCTAGGCCTTCACGTTCACTCTCCACTCTCACTGACTACTGACTCACCCAGAGCAATTTCCAGTCCTGCAAGCACTGTTCATGGTAAGTGGCCTATACACGTAGACAAATTTTTTTTATATTATATTTTTACTATACCTCTTCATAGTTTTGTTTGTTTGTTTTTTAAATTGAGGCAGTCTCACTTTGTCACTCTCTGTCGAGCACAATGACATCATAGCTCACAGCAACCTCAAACACTTGGGCTCAAGTGATTCTCTTAGCTCAGCCTCCCAAGTAGGAGGACTACAGGCTCAAAGCCTGGCTATTTATTGTTGTTGTTGTTTGTTTATTTAGCAGGCCAGGGCTGGGTTCGAACCCACCAGCCCCAGTGTATGTGGCCAGTGCCCTAACTGTTGAGATACAGGTGCTAAATCTACCTCTTCTATGTTTAGATACATAAATACTTAACCATTGTGCTACAGTTGCCTATAGTAGTTAATACCATAACATGCTGTACAGGTGTGTAGCCTCAGAGGGATAAGCTATACAATATAGCCCAAGTGTGCAATAGGCTGCACCATCTAGGATTGTGTACACACACGCTATGATGTTCTCACAACAATGAAATCACTTAACAATGCATTCTCAAAATGCATGCCTGTCATTAAGCAACACATGACTATATTCAATGTAATGTCATTTTATTCCATACTTCTGTCTTTTTAATTTTAAAAAGCCATCTCAAAGTTTTTTAAATATTTTAAATCCTTTTAAAAGTAAATAACCCAACAGATTCCTTGGGATTTCTTGTGACTTTTTGCAAACATCAGTTCATATTAATGTTCATAATACAAATTTAATATTAATTTCTTTTTCTGCCAAAATCTACAAATACTCTATTTAAGAAACTTCTACTGTTCTGCCTAACTTCTAATGTAGCTTGTGTCATATCTAAATTAAATCTAATTCCTTTTACAACATTTCTCAACCCTGTTATCTGAGAGCGGTTACAAGATCAAATTTTGTGTGAATTTCTTCAAAACATGCCAATGTACACTGGTACAGAGATTATCAGACATAATCTCCAAATTATTCCCCCCAAAATGTGATTAAATTGGCAAAGTTGAGGTCATGTCTGCTGCTAACAAATTCTTTTTTTTTTTTGAGACAGAGCCTCAAGCTTTCACCCTGGGTAGAGTGCGGTGGCATCACAGCTCACAGCAACCTCCAATACCTGGACTCAAGCAAGTCTCCTGCCTCCGCCTCCCAAGTAGCTGGGACTACAGGTGCCCACCACAACGTCCAGCCATTTTTTGGTTGCAGCCGTCATTGTTGTTTGGCGGGCCGGGGCTGGATTTGAACCCGCCAGCTCAGGTGTACGTGGCTGGCGCCTTCGCCTGTTGAGCTGCAGGTGCCAAGCCCCGCTAACAAATTCTAAATATGCTCAGTACCTGGCACAAAGGATGTTCATATTATTTCACCACAAAGTCTAACATTCCCAACTTTTCTTTACCAACATGGGCACCATTACCCTAAGTGGTCCTCCTCAGTCTTTTAAATTAATACCTAAAATCTAAAGAAGATTTTTTGATTCTTCAACTAAGTGCAAATAAAGTGTACTCTTTACAACAGGTGTAAAATCAATGAAATACTCATTTCAACCTCCTCATTTTTGTCTTCTGGTTCAACCATAGGTACAATAAATGTTAATTGTTTAACACTGTATCCCTGCCACAGTTTGATTGAATGGAGTATTACATACCTTTTAAATTTTCATGTATGGCATTTTGTCCCACTCAATTACGTGTTAAATTAATAATTATGTATTGAACTCTCCATCCTAGATAGTGATAATTTGCTACACAATTTCTTATCCATCTTGCATGTTTGCTCATTCTAGTAGTAAATTTTGAAATTATTTCTAGAAAACCTAAAAACATTTTTAGGAAATATGTCACAAAAATCATTATGTTTCATCTTTAAGAGCATTATGCTGACATTCTCTATCAGCATTTACTTGTCTATGTGGAATTCTATTGATCATTAGCTATTTATTCGGCCTTTTTATTCCATTGTAGTAATTTCATATGAGGTTTTTTGAGTGTAAGTAACATTTCAAGACTATAATTAAGTCTTCATTCAGGGAAGAATATGAAGTTGCAAGATTGCAAGGATTTCTTCTGATCTTTTCAAGCTATGAATTTGATTAGAAAAACATTTTCTAGGCTCAGCGCCTATAGCTCAGCAAGTAGGGCACAGGCCCCATGCACCGAAGCTGGTGGGTGTTTTAGCCCAGGCCTGCTAAACAACAATAACAATTGCAAACAAAAAATAGCCGGGTGTTGTGGCAGATGCCTGTAGTCCCAGCTACTTGGGAGGCTGAGGCAAGAGAATCTCTTAAACCCAAGAGTTTGAGGTTGCTGTGAGCTGTGATGCCACGGCAATCTACTGAAGGTGACATAGTGAAACTGTCTCAAAAAAAAAAAAAAAAAAAGAAAACTTTTCTAATTCACTTTCTTCTTTGTTTGGACCACAATTGACTCTTCATTAAATAAGGAATTTATAATGCCCTGTTTCCAAATCCTATGTGGGTTGTACGTTCAATGGAAATCAGCCCCTTTTTATTGTTTTCAATTTTTAAAAACTTAAACACACTGCATCTTTGAAAACTTTCTTTTTTCAACCTTTTTCTCTTTCTGAACTATACTTTTATATTGTCGATTTTGATTTCTACATGATCTGTATTTGTATTCATTCTCAATGATGTAGCAACTTCTGTCTCTCAGAAGTTCTGAGAGAAGTTCTGTACTATGAAAATGTTTGCATCTCAACCCTTTACAGTTCCTTTTTCCCTCCTACTGTACTTCTTTCATTATTTTTTATATTTTTATAGTAGTAAAATATATAAAATTTATCCTTTTTACTATTTGTAAGTGCCACAATTCAGTGGCATTAAGTACTTTCAAAGGTATTTTTGAAATAATACTTTCACCACTATTTTCAAAACTTTCTCATCATCTCTAACTGGAACTTTGAACCTATTAAATAATAACTTTCCATTCCCCCTCTCCCTAGCCTCTGGTAACCACCATCCTAATTTCAGTCTCTATGAATTAGACTTCCCCAGGTACGCCATATAAGTAGAATTGTATATTTGCCCTTTTGTGATTGGCTTGTTACACTTAGCAAATGGCCTCAAACTTTATCCACATTGTTGTATCAAATTTCATTCTTTTTGAGGCCGAAAACCATTCCACTGTATGCATATTCTGCATCTTATTCTTCCATTGATGGACATTTGTGTTGTTTCCACCTTTGGGCTATTATGAGCAATGCTGCTATGAACATTGATGTGCAAGGATCTGCCTGAGTCCCTGTTTTCAGTTTTTTGTGTTTATACCTCAGAGTGGAATTTCAAGGTCATAGAGTAACTCTATGTTCAACTTTCTGAGAAACTCATTGCTGCCTTTTACACCTTAATTTTCTTTCACTGCTTTTACATTGGATTGTTTTAAAAAGTGAAGTTCTTTTGGGGGATATTATGTGTGGGACAGTGCTAACTACATTTTCATGTGAATGGATATTCAACTGTCATAGACCCATTTATTAGACAGTGTGTTTTTCTCCCACTGCTTTGAAACTCTAGTTTTATCATATACTAAATTTTTAAGATTCCTACTGTTTCCGTTGAGCCAATGGCCACTACTGGATAGAAGCCCACAGTGTTCTTTTTATAAACTATTCTTACTTTTTCAAGCACATTTTTTCTGTATGTTAATTTTAGAATCAAGTTTGTGAAGTTTATTCAAATTTTTGAGGGATTTTAATTGAAAGTTTATTGACAGTTGAACCAGGGAAGAAACAACACAGTATTAAATCTTGCATACAAGAAATTGATATTTCCGGGGAGGAGCCAAGATGGTGGTCTGTAGCCAGCTTTCTGCAGACGCTCCTGTCCAGAAGGAGAGTTAAAGGACAAAAATTTGGCAAGAAAGCCAACGGTTTGGAGCTGAGCCAAGAGACAAGGTCGAGGAACACACATCAACACTGCTGGAGCGACCTGCGACCCCAAGGATACAAATAAAAGGTACAGAGCACATCACCAAGCGGACGGGAGTCCCCTCCCCTAAGAGAACAGCTCGCAGTATACGCCATACCTCCATACAAACAAGCGAGCAGAGTTCAGAGGTCCTCCCACTCTACCCTACGGGAAAGACCCTCTAAAAACCAGACCTCATTCCCCT
>CAUYON010079673.1:0-28455 GCA_963573935.1 Arctocebus calabarensis
CTGGTTGGGCACTGGCTCATTCTTGCCAATACCTCAAGGGGGAGAGGGAGGGGAATTATAACTATTTTGTTTAATTGGAACTGGAAGAGGGATCATGTCTTGTTTTATGCCCTTCCCAGAAAAGGTGAGGGGTACCAGGACTGCACTCCTGTACTGGCCACTGTCACTCGTCACATTTTGGATAATTCAGGTCAGAGCTGCAGGCCCACAGCCATCCAGTGTCGTAAGAAAGGCGACTCACCTTGACTGACCTCTCCACTCAGAAGCGTGCAGTCTTAATGTACAGCAATGAGAAACTGTTATTTTATGATCTTATCATTAAAAGCTTGGTTGAAAACTAAAAAGAAAAAAAAAAGAAGAAAGTAGAAGCAGTGGCTACAGTGTAAGCACCCATATTTCAAAGAGCATCCAGTTGCCCACATGCATTTCTGGCAGGTCACAGTGCTCAACTATGCGATAAAGGCCATGGCATGTTGGTCCCCATATGGTAGATGAATAATACTTTTCATCTGGTTTAGGTCTCTTTTTCAGAAGAGGCTTTCCATGAGCATGATCATAAAGGATGCAATTAAACGATCCATATACTCCATCATTGATGTAATACCAAAGGTTTGTTCTGAACTCATCTTCATCATTAGAGCCTATCTATTCCTTTAATACAATATTTTTGGCAATGATATTAATTGCAAGTGTAAAGGCTAATGCAACATAATATCTGCCTGGCTCAGTTATGATTCTCACTTCAGACTCTGATGGAAAGTAATTGTCCAATGCTGGGTTGATTATACCAGTGATCTCTTCAAATTTAAGCTTCACATCCTCAGATTCAGGAAAGCCACCACCAATATCAAGCAGGTACATGCTGAAACCAACCTCAGCTCCCATGTCAAAGACACAGTGGGCATCAGAGATTGCCTGCACTGAGGTCTCAGGATCAGTAGAGCCACTTCCTACGTGGAAGCTAACACCAATGACATCAATCTTTAGCTCTTTTGCCTGTTCCAAAAGAAGTCTGCTGGTTTTGAGTTGTGGCACCAGATTTAACACTGAGTCAACAGACTGCTTTGGAATCATCAGTGGCAATCCACAAAACCCACTTGGCCTTTGGATGTGCTCTGGCAACTTTCAACTTGACTTCACTGTCAAAAGTCATCATCTGGACCCCATTATTGGGAGTGTACTTAATTTGAGACATTTGTTTACAAGGATTTACATAGATAATCCTCTCTGGAGGCACCCGGAAACTTTGCACCAATTGTATTTCAGTCTTGCTAGCACAGTCAAATCCGGTCCCAATGGCAGCAAGGGTCTTCACAATGGCTCTACTGTCATTACATTTGACTGCATAAAAGGGAGTGACATGAAGAGGAGCTTTTAGCCATCTGCAGTGTTTCTTCCGAACATCTCCAACATCTGCTACTTAGAAGGCATCCTTATCATCATAAGAGGAAACTTCATTGATTTTTTGGTCCAGAATGTCCTTGGCAGCAAAACCTTCATCAAGCAAGTGGCAGTCAAGCTCTTCATTATTAATGCTGTTCATGGTTTCTTGATGTTTCTTTGAAAAACTAAGAGGAGGAATTTAAAGAAATACTTCCAGCTTCTCACAAAGGCAATTCTCCAGGAATTCTGAATCTCACTGTGCGTGTCCTCTGAGCAACAGTGGAAATGTTCCTAGAACATCCAGGCGCCACAGACCTGAGCCATGGAGAAGCCGGAAAGCCGCCACCTGCACAGAGCCAGAGCCAGAACTGCTGGAGTGCTCGGCTGCCCCTGCCACACTGGTGAGCACCTGGCTCACACTTGCTGGAGATGCCAGCCTGAGGTGGCACTGGAGCAGCTGGCAGAGGGGCAGCTGGGGTGGAGACTTCAGGGACTGACCTCCACATTTTCAATGTCAATAGAAAACGGTTTATGGAAAAGTTGTATGTCCTGTTCATGGAGATGAAACTCTTTAAATCTAAATTGGAACTCCTTTTGCAACTTTTCCAGTGAATCCACACATGTTTTGTTTGAGAATGCAGCCAATGGTTTTTCCGCTAACAGATTTTGTGGCCCAGGATGAGTCTACCGCTAAACAGGGCAGGCAGCAGAGGCAAAACCACCTGGCGGGCCTGACAAATGTCCTCAGAGGGCCACATGTGGCCCAGGCCGTAATTTGAGGACCCTGTATTTAAGTTAAGGTTTTCCAGATAAATGGAACCAAGAGGATATATCTGTGTCTATATAGAGATATAGATATAAAGAGATTTATTATGTGGGATTGGCTTGGGCAATTATGGAGGCTGAGAAGTCTCAGGATCTGTTATTTGCAAATTGGAAGTCCTCAAAAGCTGGTGTGTAATTCTACTATGTGAACTAAAATCTGAAGCTCCTTGATAGACTGAATAGCCTCCTCTTTTGGCCAAGGGGACCCCAGAAAAACCCAAAAGCTGAGTTGTAGGCCATGAAGAATTCCTTGCAGAATTATTCTTTGTAGCAAAATGATACAAAACCATTAATAAGACTAAGGCCATGTAAGATCCATTAAACCACTTCTGCAGGTCATCAATTTATTTAACAGACTGCTTGAGTCTCAATATACAGCTTGTCTCTGAATAATAGACTTCCTTATCTTAACATTAGCATTCCAAAACTTTAGACAAAGTTTCATTTCTTCGACCAATTACACATTGAATAATCTTTAAACCCACCTGTAATTAATCTGTATTCCCCTGCCTCGGATGTCCTGCTTTTCAGGCCAACCCAATGTACACCTTGCATGTATTGAACTATGATTTTATATGTAATTCTTGTCTCCCTAAAATGTATAAAACAAACCATGAGGGGTCCATGGGTTAGGGCTTCTTGGGTGTGGTTGTCTGGGCCACGGTTGCACGTCTTTAGCTCCAAATAAACTTCTTAAAATGTTTTAACAGAGTTTGGATTCATTTCCATTGACTGTCCAAAATCAAAGGCATGAGAAATAGGCGGCCAACGGTATAAGTCTCTGTCCATGTCTGAAGGCCTGACTGCCATCAGTGCTATGTCCAGGATGGAGGAGATGGATGGCCCAGCTCAAGCACAGAGAGCAAATTTCCTCTTATTCTGCCATTTTGTTCCACGACCTCAGGGGTGATGGTGCCCACCCACACTGAGGAGGGGCATCTTTGCTCAGTCTGCTGATTTAAAAACTATTTTTTCTGGGCACAGTCTCACCTACACACACAGAAATAATGTATTACCAGCTTTCTGGATGTTCTCTCTCTGTCTTAAGTTGACCCATAAACTTAGACATCACACTGTTGAAACACTAATTTGTTTCTTTTCTTTGGGGAATGGTAGTGAAGTGGAGAAAAGAAGATATTCTTTAAACTTTATCCGTCGATACAGTCCTTGAGACCTAGTGTGAATTCTTGTACAAATTGGTGGGTGTTAATAGGGTAAGGAAAGAATTCCTCTCTTAGAAGTCTGGGTCTTTGCTCACAAAGTACACCTACTTTTTATCTCTTTACGTATAAAATGGCCCCACCCCAGAAACTAAGATTCAATCTTGAGTAGGATCTTAAGATTTATCAATCCTAGCATACAGATTTTAGGATCTTAGAAACAATTGAGTTACGTTGATTCATCATCAGGATAAGCTTACTTTTGTTCTTGATTTGATCTTGTTTTCTCCTTATAGCAATGAAACTCTCTGAACTGTGTGTGTGTGGGCACAGGTGTGTGCGCCAAATATTTGTTTTGCCTTTCTTTTTTTAATAGTGTACTTGTGTATTTTTTTGCAGTTTTTGGCCAGGGCTGGGTTTGAACCTGCCACCTCCGGCATATGGGGCTGGCGCTCTACTCCTTTGAGCCACAGGTGTAATAACCAACAGAGCAAGAAGACCCCTAAACGCTCCTAACTGTCTCAGCCTGAGTCCCCATACGCCTCAAGCTCCCATCCCTCCAGCAAATTCCAAGAACAGGTTTCAGAATAAGGAAGTTCTCCAAGTTCCCTAAAACAATGGTGAAAGCTTACTCGAGCAAAGTTTTCCAAGTTATAATTCTTTCTTGCCACACTATAACCCCACCCTGAGCTAACTGCTACGTTCCCGTTTCACTTCTGTACTTGCTTGCCTGCCACATAGTAACAGAAAAAAATATATAAAAAGCAGCCTGCTCTTCTCTTCAGGGCCGCCTTCTCTTTGGAGTGATGGTCCCCTGTGCAGGTGTAATAAATCACCATCTGATTATACCTGAAGTGGGGTCCGAGTTTTTTTTCTTACAGGCGGCGATGGGTACAACACAGGCGCTGCCCCTGCACTGGATATTTTTGACACAGGCGACAAGAAAACCAAACTCAAATGGATATAGTCAAAACAGATGTTTATTGGCTCTCAGCATTAAAAACTTCAGGGTTGTAATTACCTCTAGGCACATTTCCTTGAGCTCAAACATAATCAGAATCAATTATTCTTCCTCTCTTGCTCAACCCTTCCTGGCCTATTGCCTTTACTTTTGGTCTACATGTTGTGGTAGAGCGGAAGCAGTTATAAACTTTGAGGGTCAAGTTCAGTGGAGGAGAGTCCATGCCAGCATCCTAGAAGATTCAGCAGGATTTGCATTTCCCTACGATGGGTCTGATTGTACAATCTGTTGAATTTTGAACAAATCATCTTGTGTAGGACATGGTATCCAGTGCATCAGATTGGAGAAATTAGGGTCCACCCTTAATTGGGGTTGGAGTCAGTCCACACTCAAACCACAACGCTGGTTATAACACTATAATATTTACAAGGGAATGGATGCTTTACCCAGTACAGTTACTGACTGTGAGTGAACTGGACAATCACAGTTATGCCACCTCTCATACTCAGGTCCCAGGTTGGATATATGGCAAAAGGGGCAATTATAGTCCTGTATCCTCCCACCTCGAGTGATTGTCCAATGAGCGACCCTTGCCAGTTAAACCATGTCCACTTGTCTTTCATGCATATGATAAAAGGAGAATGCTGCCCTGTGGGGCTGCCACTGAGAGATGAGCCAGGGCTTTAGGAAAATGTGCTTACCCAGAAGTCTGCTGGTTTCAGGTACTGAAATGACTGACGTTTCCCTGTTTTCTGAGCCTTTCCATCAATTTTAGGGCTTACAGTTATATCCTTCCAAACACTTTTGTCATTCCCATTTGCTTAAATTTATTTTAGTCCATTTCCATCACAAAAATAATATAACTAAAAGAGTGAAACTAGAATCTTCCTAATATAAATAAGTGATAAATACTTGAGTCATCCAGTACCCCAATTACCCTGATTTGATCTCAATACTTTGTATACTATATTAAAACATTAATATGGCCCATAAACATAATAACTATTACATACCTATAATAATTTTAAAAAATTACAAATTTAAAAAAGAAATGTTGTAACATTTTTATTCCTGAGACATTAGTTTCCTCCTGGTTCTAGCATCTGCCCTGCTTCCTAATGCCTGAGTAGCTATTTTGAAATACTGCCTTGTAATGAGAACTTCTAAATTTCTTTTGTGACACATTTTAAGACTTAACAGAGAAAGTTTTTGTAATGGTGCAAAGGTTTACTTTATGCCCAGATCACCAAAGGCAATTGGTAACATTTACTGTGTCCACCATATCTTTCTTTCTCTTTCTACGTACTGAGACTATTTTGCACACGTGGTGGTCCTTGGCTCCAAAGTCCTCAGTGTGTTCTTCCTAAACCACAGCTGCAAAATATCATATAATGAAATAAATAAGTATCAGGGAATTGTAATAGACAAATATTGCTATCTAATATGCAGTCACTAAGATTTTGCCAAGTGTTGCAATCACGGTCTTTATGGCAAAAGAAAGTCCTGGGTCACTCGTTGCATTAATCTGTAATATCTCCATAGTCCCCTTTTAACCCACCATGGTTCTTTGTTCTTTCTTTTGTTTCCTAATACTGGCATTTTTGAACATAGATTCCAGTTGTGTATTCTATTGTATGATGCTCATGTAAACAATACAATTGCCCAACATTTTTTTGGTGGGGAATGTGTATTGCGGGAAGGCATTTCAACTAAAATCATTTGATTCCTCCAACTTTCACCCAGTTATTTTTGCATCCCCAGGTCTTTAGAAATTATGTTTCTTGACTCAGCGCCTGTGGCTCAGCGGGCTAAGGCGCCAGCCACGTACACCTGAGCTGGCGGGTTGGAATTCAGCCCAGGGCCCGCCAAACCAACAATGACGGTGGCAACCAAAAAATGGCCGGGCGTTGTGGCGGGCGACTGTAGTCCCAGCTACTTGGGAGGCAGAGGCAGGAGACTCGCTTGAGCCCAGGAATTGGAGGTTGCTGTGAGCTGTGATGTCACAGCACTCTATCCAGGGTGACAGCTTGAGGCTCTGTCTCAAAAGAAATTATGTTTCACTCTCATTTCCTCTGTGAGTGTTCATCTCTTTCCTTTCACTTTTCAGCCCCCACCTCCATCCACCCAAACACACAACAAATGTCCTCTTTTTAATGCCCTTTCTTTGACAATTGCTACGTCCTATTAAAACTTGGAAATTATTCTTTTCTTGGCATAATCCTAAATAATCCTAAAATTGATCTGCCACTTAGCCCTTTATTGAAACTAGCCTGTAATAACATCTGCTTGTTTTTGTGGTTTTTATACTCCAAATAATTGACTCTGCCCAACTAACTGAATGCTTTTCTGTCTATAGCTGGGTGGAACCATAGATTTTTTGTGGGTTTTTTTCCTACTCTTAGATTGCTAGGTCCTCTAGTCTCACTAATGCTCAAGTTCCTTTTCTGATAACAGAGAATTCAATTTTAGTTCCTGGCTCCTTGATAGCTGGTAAATCAGTAAACATTCAAAATATTTCTGGGAGTAGTGATGATAACATTTCCCATAGGAAATATTACCATTGCATCATTTTTATAGGGGTATGGAAATTAATCTATATGGTTATCCCAGTTATATGCATGGAAAATTGACCAACTGAGGTGACAAGGGAGATATCAAAAATTTTTTTTATTACATTTTGAGTTTTTCTGTTAAATTTAGGACAAGGTTTGAAATAGTGGGATTGTGGAGAGGGAATAGAAAATACCACCTCCTACTAAACCCAAGAAGAAAAGCAGAGTATAAAATAGAAGGAGGTTTCCTGTCACCATCACTGCAAGAGAATCAGGAAAATTCACTTAACATCATTTCTATAAAAAGTCAGCAACATATATTAAGCTTTCTCACTTTCTTGATGTTTGTTATTTTTTTCCTTTATTTCTTTCTAAGTAATAGCAAAAATACTCTTTGAAACAATTGTGAATAGGAAAGGAAAGCTAAGGAAAAATGCTGCTGTTCTAAGGAACGACATCAAGGTCATGGCCAAGGACACATTATGCTCCTCGTGCCTGAGATACAGGGGCCATAAAAAGATCCTGGGCTGAAAAGTAGTTCTAAGGAGTGATACCAAGGCCATGGCCAAGGACATGTTATGCTCCTGAGATCTGGCAGAAAGGTACCATAGAGAGATAGTGGGCTGAGTAGTAGTTCTAAGGAGCAACACCAAGGCCATGACCAAGGAAGAGATTATCCTCCTGTTGCATGAGATACAGTGGAAAGGGACCACAGAGTGATACTGGGCTGAGTAGTAGTTCAAGGTAGTGATACCAAGACCATGGCCAAGAACACATTATGTTCCTGGTGCCTGAGGTAAGGCAGAAAGGGACCACAGAGAAGTAGTGGGCTGAGTAGTAGTTCTAAGGAGTGATACTAAGGCCATTGCTAAGGAATATGTTATGCTCCTCATGCTTGAAATAAGGTGGAAAGTGACCATAGAGAGATAGTAGGCTCAGTAGTAGATCTAAGGAGTGATACCAATGCCATAGCCAAGGACCTGTTATGCTCCTGGCGCCTGAGATACAGTGGAAAGGGGCCCTAGAGAGATACTGGGCTGAGTAGTAGTCCTGGGCCACCTGCAAGGACACACTTGGGCTTTTTGACATTGTGCAGTAAGATTCCTCCAAAGTCAAAATATCCGGGCATCTTTATTCACATTCGTGCTTTAGCCACACACTATCCTAGGTTGCACTTCTTGTATACTTGCCTTTTTAGGTATTTTTTGTATTAGTTCTCCCAAACCATTGAGAAAGATAAATGCTGTGTTCTTATTTATATGGGGTTGTTACTGTTGCAGATGTGAAGAAGCCTGAATAATTTTTTTCCGTTCAGTCTCCAAATTTCATAAAGACAAGCACCTGCATTCTTTACTACAATATTCCAGGCAGAGAGCTTTTTACATAGCACGTAGCTAATAAACACGCGTATATAGTCACTCTCTAAGTGGCACGTGTAAATACACAGAACTTACTAGCCACAAATTATAGCTCTTTAACTTGTTTTTCTTTCCCCCTCCAGTATGGAGCTCAACACATCACATGTTTAATATTGTGAAAAGACACATGTGAACTTATAAAAGTTTGACATCTTCATTTTTACAAATTGCTGAAAGAACTAATCTAGGCAAGTTCTAAGGCAAATCGAACCAGATCTCTTTATTCTGACCCACAGATTCCAGCTACGCAATGAAGAAATAATCAGGGTAACTGGATTGTGATGGAGTGGGCTGTCTGTTAGTAGGGCTGGGAGGCTGATTTCTTATCCCAGTGCTCCCTTTCTACAATGTTATAGAGGAAAAACTTGCCAAATACCAGACCAAAAGAAGAGTATTCAAGTCTTGTATTCCTACTTGTAACAGAGTCTGCTCCAAAACTGAACAGAGAACAACCTCATATAGATTGATACTTTTAATTAAATGTGAATTTCAGCCTTAACTGTTAAGGAAGCTATCATGTTATCAATAGTAATAAAATACAGCCTGAAGTGTGAAAAGTTTTCATGATTGACTGCCTTGCCTGGCCAAGGTTCGGAGACAAGGCCCTAAGGGTTACACTGGCTCTCTCAATACTCACTCCAATGTTTCATCCAGTGCCCCATTTGTGACTCAATCACAGGTTTGTGAACCTATTGTTGCATTTTAATTCTTCTCAAATTCTAATTCAATTATGGCCTTAATGCAACGTAATTATGTTTACTGACAGACCTATGATTCATGCAAGCCACAAAGCAATTAGCTTAAGAGAGACCAAAATATGGTTCCTATCATTTGATGTGCTTTTCCTATGCAGAATTAACATTTTCCTTGAAATGTGAACTCTTCTGCACCGATCATTGACATGGTTGTCATAGAAACTGACTGTTTTGTCATCACTGCAGTTTCCAGGCATCTGTTCTAGGTTCAAACTATAAAGTGACATGTGCATCCATTTGGTCAGATAAGATGCCTTATTTTGGGCATGTGTATTATCCATGAGTATCCTGGCTCCCTTTAAATAATGGAACACCATATCAAAACCACAGATCTGTCAGCATTTAAAGTTTCAGATGATGACTATTGCTAGCATCGTTGAAACATTATCGTGGCTAGATTTTATATGGATTTTGTAGTTAACTACAAATTATTTACAATCATTAGGCAAAGCCCCGGGATTCAAGAAATATCAGTAGTTATTTTGCTTTCCTTTGGAGAAGAATTCTCAAAATTATTTCCAAGTGAGTTTACAGATAACATTCTAGTATGGACCTCAAAAGTCTGGTGATGAAAAAATTCACCATGTTTTACAGAAGTAATAAAATTATGATAGAAAGATCTAATCACAGAGAATGAGTAAAGATATTCAACCTCCCTGTTATTCATCTATTTAAATTTCTTAATTGCATCAGCTACTGCTAAGAAGAGACGGCATCATGGCTCACGCCGAGCTGGATTCCAGACCGTCACCTGCCATTTCCCTGCCTTCCTATAAACAGTAGCTTCCCAGAGCCTTCATTCTCCTCCTCATCCTGTCTTCAAGAATTGATTCTCACCAATCCTTATGTTATCCTTTTCTCTCTTTCTCAGCCATTGACATCCATCCAAATCATCTCACATTTGTCTACTTGGATATCTCACCCATCTGCCCAGGACCCCTGCTGTAATCACACTTTGACTTTTACCTCTTCAGTGACTGAAGTTGGAGTGTGCCCAACTCTAAGTCCCTGAGTGATAACAGTAATTGTTGTCAGCAAGTGTATCCAGTTTCAATAATGTTTTTGGATTCTTGTGTTCAAAAGAGCTAAGACAATTAAAATTTCATATTTATCAAATTTTTATGTAGTTATACTTTTGAGATATAATGTCATTTCTAATATAAAAAAAAATGACCTAGCTTGAAAGGCTCAGTTTGCACATATTCTTTGGTAAATCATGGAAAAAGGAACTGTGGTTGACATAACAGTGGTCAACACAACATTAAAATTGATAAAATTATTTCACTCAGGTAAAATAATATGAGCAAGTTTTTTAAAAAATGGTGTTTCATATTAAAGTCCTGTCTAGCTGATATTAAAACTTTTATTCATCAAAATAAGGGAGTAAACAGGAGACATACCTGCAACTATGCCTTTTAAATGAAAGCAAACCTTATGAATTCTGAATAGCAACGCATTATACAGTGACATTTCAAAGAAGTTAGCAGAAGAGTGTTACCAAAAACCTTGTAGTGTCTGTAACACAGTGTTAGAGGGTGTGACTTGAGTAACAAAAATGGAAAATATGTTATTTGAGCAGATGTTGCAGCTATTTGGAGAGAGATACCCGTTAACCTACGCATATGTTTATCTTCAAATGGCCAGACTGACCCTACTTGAATGTGGAGCAAATCCTTTTTAAGAGATACATCTGAATTTAAAATTGGTTTGCTCTGTCCTTGCTAGAGTTTGTATTAACATGGGCCGAGAGGAACAAACAAAGGAATCCATGATCCACAAAGTTCTTGAAAGATTTGAAATTTCCGTTGAATATCATGTTATAGAATGCAAATAAAGTTTCACTTTGTGACCGCTGTTAAAATCTTTAATGAAGAAAAGTATGACACCTAAATTATTAATAAAAAATGCATTTTTTATTAAGTCAAATACATATAGATCATGAATACATTCATGCATATGTGGGGTATAATGTGCTGACTTTTTTTTTATACAATCTGACATGGTTAGATCAAACCAATCAGCATAGCTTTCAACTCATTTACTTGGTTATTGTACCAAGACATCTATGTTCTACACTTGACAGATTTCACTTGTACCCTTGTCATATGCTCCACAGGTGTGGTCCTGCCTTTTACCCTCCCTCTGTCAAACCTTCCCCTGCCCCACCCTTCCCACTCCATTTCTCTCCTTCATCCTAGGCTATAGTTGTGTTCTAAAAGAAAGTGTGAGTAAATATAAGTAGGTTTCATAGAAGTACTGAGTACATTAGATACTTTTTCCTGCATTCTTGAGACATTTTACTCAGGAGAATATGTTCCATGTAAAAGAGGTAAAGGTTTCATCTTTTTTAAGGCTGCATAGTATTCCATGGTGTACATATACCACAATCTTTAATCCATTCATGGGTCAATGGGCACTTGGGCTTCTTCCATGACGTGGCTATTATGAATTAAGCTGAAACAATGCATTTTTTGAAAGAGACACACTAAAAATGTAACTGATTAATTTATCTTTTTATTCATGTATAAAACATGTTTTCTTCTTAGCATATTATCTCAAGAATGGAAGAAAAAGTATCCGATGTACTCAGCCCTACTATGAAACTAATCAATAGCTTTCATATGAAGGCCATAATCCAATTATAGTACAAGAATATGAGGAAAGGGGCAACGGAGGGGCAATTGGTGGGATCACACCTGTGGTGCATCTTAGAAGGGTACAGGTGAAACCTACTATATGCAGAATATAAATGTCCTAACACAAAAACTAAGGAAGTGCCATGAAGGCTATATTAACCAGTTTTATAAAAATACTTCAGATTGTATATGAAACCAGCACATTGTACCCCATGATTCCATTAATGTACACGGCTATGATTTAATAAAAAAAATTTTAAATAAAACATGTTTTCTTTAGCTTTTACATGTCAGATGTTTTTATTTTTCGATTTTGTATATAAAATTATTTGTATTACTTAAAGTTATGAAACATCTCATAAACATTTCAGCACATGAAAAATGGTTTACTTTAACTGTAGCCATACTTTCATTTCTATGAATGTGTTTAAAATGTAGAATACATACTAAGTAAGTAAAATTGGTCTGTACTTCTGTTTTCATACTTTTGATGATGCCTTCAAAATCTTAGGAAATTTAAGGATGTCATATTCATATATATTCTTACAGAATAATAAAACATTAATTAAAATTCATAGCAAACAGTTTTAAATAAAGCAAAAGGAGATAGGTAAGGAGATCCCCTCATAAATATCCAAGGCTGCTCTATGTTGCTTTTGAAATTAATAGTGGTTAAGATTATAGTCAAAGCATTTTTTAGTAATCTTGGTCTTTTCCATAGTTAAGAACATTCCTATTTCTGTAAGATAAAGAATGTTACTTTGTAATTAATGCCAAGCTGTCAAAACTCTGATTTTAAGTACCATGATACTTTTTACAAATCAAAATTAAAGCAGCCCTTTGGTATTCATTGATATTTTTAGCCTTAATTTTCAGAAATCTATTGAACAGGAAGTGCCTGTACCTCAGTGGTTATGATGCTGGCCACATATACGGAGGCTGGCAGGTTCAAACCTGGCCAAACTGAACTCAACAATGACAACTGCAACAACAACAACAACAACAACAAAATAGCCAGGTGTTGTGGCAGGTGCCTTAGTCCAAGCTACTTGGGAGGCTGAGGCAAGAGAATCCTTTAAGCTCAAAAGTTTGAGGTTGCTTTGACGCCATAGCACTCTACCCAAGGCAACAGCCTGAGGCTCTGTCTCAAAAAAAAAATAAATAAATAAAGTCCATTGAACATACAGAATTTTCATTGTCCACACACATTTTCATAGTCTCTGGCTATGTATCTTTTATAAATCACTTTCTCTAGATATTTTATGCTATCTCCAGAGTCATGCGACAAGTTCTAATTATCACAGACTTTGCATGAATGAATGACTTGGAAAGTCATCATTTTGGAAGGTGAAAATAATTTCATACACAATCAACATGAAACAAAAATGACATCAGTTACAAAGCCATATTTGAATGGGTAAATGGGTTCCCCAGTGCAGATTGCATTCATCTTGGGCTTATGAAATTATGTTGGACAAATTTAACAGATAAGGCAACTTTAGCAAAGGCTATTGTGAGAGTAGAGACAGACTGAGATGAATTCCACTGAAAGAAGGCTTTTAAGCACTGAGGCAAGCTCCGGAAAAGGTACTGAGGGTCTTAGGGAGGAGCTTGGTCAGGGGGATGTGTCCAACACCAGGAGTTATTCCAGAGTTTGCATTTTTTTGTCTGTGATTAGGCCATTTATATTTACTAATTGGCATCTAATCTCCTTTTCTCCAACAGACTGGAAGAAAGGATGCTATTAAATTTTCTACAGTGTTCCCCTTTCAAGGAGATGGATCCCTGATCTTTGAGAAAGATAATCCAGGGTCTGCATACTAGCAAGAGGCTGAGAGTAGATTTATATACATTTCAAAGGGCAGAGAAATAATTCACAATTGCAAATTTTCTAAAATAAATGCTTTAAGAAAAGGGTTGTCAGGGGCTTAGAGTCAGAAAGAATCCTGTCTAAAGTTTAGTCAAGCTGAGGGAAACATTAAGTTTTCCATGGTCATACTCAAGACCAGGAGTAAATTAAAGTGTGTGTAATATGAGTACGCGGAAAACGTTACTCTTGTGAAAACCCTTAAGTCGACCTGTAGTTAGAGTTCTCCATACATACATCCCTTACGTATGCTGAGACCCTCTACCCCTTTTAATATAACCAGGACCCTTTTACCCATGGAAAATTTAATACAAGATTTAGAAATTTGGCTAGAATTTTTTCAGGCAATCTTATTGGCACTAAGTACTATTAACCTAAGGGAGTCAGGCTTTGTTCTAGAGGTAAACCTGATTCAATAAAACCCATAGTCATAAAGATTGTAAAGCTGGAATATTTTAATAACGTTCTAAGTTTTTCCTTTCCAAGGCTATGGCATTGTATATGTTAATAACAACAACCAGAAATAGAGAGATTGTAGATGTTGTCTGGTTTGTGTATCTTGCCTTATGTTTTGATGTATCCTGCTCACCACCACCTGGAACATTTTTGCATTGAACGTTAACCAAAAAATAAGCAATCTGAATTTTATAGCCCAAGGGGCTGGGTTCTCACAGAGATTTGGGAAAAATTTGGGGAGTGCTCAAGCAGTTGCCTGAGGGTAATATAAACATAAAGTGAAGAGAGGAACTATGCAAAGATTAACTCTTTCACAGTGATTTCGCCCTAAAGCTTTTTAGCTCAGAATGGAAGTTTGTTTTCTTTGTTGGCACCTGCCATTTATCAATACCAGGGTTTTGTGATTTTCTATCCTAGTAATTATTGTTAACACCAATTCACAGATTTTTCTTTCCCATTAACTTTCTACCATTTATATCAATATCAAAAATCATGTATTTATGTGTATTCCACAAATTCCTATGGCTCACTCCCAGACTGAGTGCAGCTAGAAGCCTCATTTGATTATGTTCCTTAGCCGGAGCCTCCCAGCTCCTTCCTGTGTCTTCAAGGAGCACTTTCTACTCATCTCTTTAACCCTTCCCAAGAGGAACACTGACCTTTGAAACATATATTTCAGTTTCTCACTTAGCGGGCCTCTTCTTTGTTTTCTAGACACAAAACAGTCCTACACAATGTAAAGGAGACAGGCAAGCTTGGAGGAAAGTCATCTGTTAAAAACCAAAGACAACAGAACAACTGGGAGTAAGAAGCACAGAGAAAATGCTGTTTCCAGCATTGTTATTTCTGAGAGTGATAAACACAATACTTTCTAGCATCTGAGAGCTGCTTTCTCACCTGTGATGTGAAAAGAAAAAGGAAGAAATAAAGAAACGCAGAAGCTAAAATGTAACATCTGTGCATCATTTCCTCCAAGAGAACCTTCAGGAGGGAATACGACGAGGATTTTTTTATCCTAAAAGTGATTAATATAGCATTTTCTAACCAGGACTTAGTTGGAACACTGTATCTTCCCCCACCTTATTCTTATCCAGTATTTGCCCAACAGGAATTTGTTAAGCATTGAATTTTTTCCAGACACTATAAAAGATTAGTGGATGTGCAATATTTTAGAAGTGAAGGTGAATGTGATACAAAGAGAGGAAAGCCTCATAAGGTTAAGCCAGGCAGACAGGAACAAGTCATAGGGGGAAATGATGAAC
Source organism: Arctocebus calabarensis (assembly GCA_963573935.1). Classification (NCBI taxonomy): domain Eukaryota; kingdom Metazoa; phylum Chordata; class Mammalia; order Primates; family Lorisidae; genus Arctocebus; species Arctocebus calabarensis. The sequence goes on from CAUYON010079673.1 coordinate 15,276, forward strand.
CAAGTCTTAAAAGCAATCCCAAGGGCTTTCACAGTAGTGACAGTTTCCACTTACTCGTATTACAGGCTTTATCATTTACTCCTGGTACTGAACTATTTTATCCTTATTTCCATTTGTTCATATTTATTATAGATTTGTTATATTTTTAAACTTATTTGCTCATTTCATTTATGAGAATTATGTTCATCATATTAGTTTGATTTATTTTGTGATGAGCACCCTTGCCAGTATGAGATCAGTATTATATTGTTCTCATAATCAATTGGTTGGCATACTGCATTTTATTGTCTAGAAAAGCTAGAGAAATTAGACATTTTCTTTGTTTTGGAAGTCCAGGGAAAACTATATACCTAACTATCTTGTTTATGGGGAATTATCATTCTCAATTTTCAAAGTTCTTATTTCACTGGAATGGTGAGCTCAGGTAGTTTACATTACCTTAGAAAATAGTAATTTGATAACGTTATTCAATTATATTTCATAGTTTTAGTTAATTGAATAAGATTATTTATTTTCCCTGTGATTACCCCTTTTTATGTTTAAAAATGTAAAATTTAATTTCTTTTTCTTTTTTTGGTGATTTTTAAAATTTATTTATTTTTTATTAAGTCATTTGTACATAGATCATGCATACATTTATGCCATTACAGGATTTGATGCGTTGATTATTTGTACAAATTGGAGTGCTTACATGCTACTAATCAACATAGCTTTCACCTCTTTTACCCAATTACAGCATTAAGACATTTGTGTTCTACACCTGATAGATCCAACTTGTACTTACATTATGCTCCATAAGTGGTCCCCCTACTAACCCTGCCTCTATTGACCCACCCTTTTCTCTTCCCCTTTTTCTCCCCTTCCCTCCTCCATCCTAGGCTATAGTTGTGTTTCATTTTTCATATGCAATTGTGAGTGATTATAAATTAGTTTCACAGTAGTACTGAGTACATTGGATTTTTTTTTCCATTCCTGAGATACTTTACTAAGAAGAATATTTTCCAGTTCCATCCATGTAAACATAAAAGAGGTAAAGTCTCCATTTTTGTTAATGCTGCTTAGTATTCCGTGGTATACATATACAAATGTTATGCCCAGTCCTGAGTTCTCAGAGACAACCAAGGAGCCAGTCTTCGGATGCAAAAACAAGAGGGCAGCTTTATTCAAGCGCATGCTTGGACCTCCAGAATCTCAGCTCAGTGAGAGATTGAGCTGAAGGCCCCGTTCTAGGGGAGGGGGAAATTTTTATAGACTTCTGGGGGCAGGCGGGGTTAGTCTTTAGCATCTTTGGGAGGCTGCAGGGTGACGCCCATTTGATAAGCTGATGGCCTGTGAATAGGCTAAGGGGAAAATCGCCTGATTTTTGAGAAAGTGAAACTTGTCTCTTTGTTTGCAGTCAAAACTGTGTTTGGTGTTTGGGATTGAAACTGTGAAAACAGTTTCTTAAGATGGCATTGGTCTTTGCAAGATGGTGCTGTTTTTGTTCCTTTCAACACAATTTATTAATCCATTCATGGGTCGATGGGCACTTGGTATTCTTCCATGACTTGGCAATTATGAATTGAGCTGCTATGAACAATTTGGTGCAAATATCTTTATTGTCAAGTGATTTTTGGTCCTTTGGATATACACCTCGAACAGGAATTGCAGAATCAAATCGTAGGTCTACATTTAGATCCCTGAGTGTTCTCCAAACTTCCTTCCAAAAGGAACGTACTAGCTTGCATTCCCACCAGCAGTGCAGAAGTGTTCCCTTTTCTCCACATCCACACCAACATCAGTAGTTTTGGGATTTTGCAATGTGGGCTACTCTTACTGGAGTTGGATGGTATCTCAAAGTGGTTTTGATTTGCATTTCTCTGATGATTAAAGATGGTGAGCATTTTTTCATGTGTCTGTAGACCATGCACCTGTCTTCTTCAGAGAAACTTCTGTTCATGTCTCTTGCCCACAATGAAATGGGATCCCTTTTTTTTTTTTCTTAGTAGTAAGTTTGATTTCTCTATGGATCCTGGTTATTAGACCTTTGTCAGAAATATAACTTGCAAAAATCCTCTCCCATTCTGAGGGCTGTCTATTTGCTTTACTTAGTGTGTTCTTGGCAGTGCCGAAGGTTTTTAATTTCGTCAGATCCCAGTAGTGAATTTTGGATGTTGCTCCAATTACCCATGTGTCCTCCTCATAATGTATTCTTTCAGGCCAATTTTTCCAAGCGTTTCCCCTGCACTCTCTCTAAGAATTTTTATAGTTTCATTTCTTTTCTTCTTTTTTTTTAAATTTAATTAATTAATTTATTTATTTGGAAGGTGAATAAATGTATCAATGAACAAACACAGTCCCCTCCGGGGCAAAGTGAATGAATGCATCAATGAATGGACACAGTCCATTCATGAAATTGAGGCCCAGGGAATTCACATGAACCTGACCTAGGCATAGGGAATGGGGATTCCACGTTTAGTCCCAAATGCAAAGTGAAGGAGACACCAAGGCACAGGTGACTCCTCAAGTTGTCCAGCCTTTTTGGCTATTGGAGCCTCTGATGGGGTTGGAGGTCCCCCTCCCTGCCAGTCATTGAGCCCGCTGGTTCTTCAGCTGGCTGCTGCAGCACTGACACCGCCAAGGAGGAGGTGGCAGGTCCACCAGCTCTGCTGAGCTGGCTAGGGCGCCAAATGTCCTGCATCAATTCTCCCTCTCAGAGTAGATACCCCAACTGCTATTAGGGAAAAGGGGCAAAGACTCGATCTAACTGCTTCCTGCAGAATCGGGCAATGATAGAAGGGGGCAGTTAGGGTTTCTCCAGAGGGAGAGTGATACAGGGGTTCATGGACTGGAACCATCTTTATTGTGTGTGGCTTGATGACATTTCTGGAAAACACAAATCTGATTAGTATAATCATTAATAGGCAAAGGTAGAACAGTGTCAGTTCAGAAGCACTTATTCAGTGATGCTAAAAGACAACCATATTAGGAATATTTTTTTGCTGTTTCCTGAATAATAACTTCAAACTTTCTTTTGGCTGACAAGTGTAGGTGGTCTGTGGTTGTCTGTCTTCATTGTCTGCCTCCATAGAATATGGAGGGTTCCAGGATTTTACTTGTGAATGATGTATGCAGGAATCGACTCCTATAACTTTAACAGCTGTAGAAAGAAGACAAGATAACAGGAAAGGGGACTTCCCAAGTTGGGGTTAGGGAAGGTGAATTAGAGGGAAGAGTTTTGATCATGACTAGATCTCCAGGAGGGAAAAGTTCTTGTTTTAGTTAGTATGTCCCTCCTCCAAAAGGGGAGAAGCACTTGCAGGCATGATTAGGGAGGGATGAGAGAACAGCAAGTCATTCTAATTGCAGCTTCAAGGCTGGGAGAAAAATTTGGTAACCAGCTTTCTAGACACCCCCTGTATAGTTATGGATTTGGTGGATAAAAGACCAAGGCTAGAGAGAAGTACATAAAAGGTTGCTCCAGTGTCGCAAAAGAAATTTTATCTCTTGGCACTCCACTATAAGGCAAACCTGGGGCTCCTAAGGGGTGATGACACAAGCTGGAGCCATAAGAATTTGCCCCAGGCACCCTCAGTCCAGTTTGGGCCCTGATGGGGTCACTGTCCCAGGAGGCCTTCGCCTCTGGGGACAGGCCACCCTCCAATGGTCACCCTTGCATCAAATGCCATTTTTAATATCTTAATGTGAGAAGTACTGGAATAAATTTTGGCATCACCATACAATGACACCCTGTATATTTGAAATTATATTTATGAAAATAAGGAACTATTGGCCTGAAACACATGAAATATATTAGAAGAAAAAATACAGTTCTATGGATTGTAACTGATTCTGTTTTGTTAAATAACACATATTGTGTATGATTTATATATCTATCATTTTATAGGAGCAGGTCTAATGTATACACTTACAATTTTTAATAATTTTTAACAATTATCTGTAGGTATAATTTCTCTTAATTAAATATTTTAAGGATTTTATTTTTAGTGTTCTTATTTTTCTATAGTAAATATATACAACAATATTTAAAATGGTAAAAAAATCAATATTGGCACATTTTCTTTAATAATTAAAAACATAAAATCTGGATATGAAATTTCTAGTTAATTAAGCTTTTATAAATACTCACTATATCACTGCAACAAAATACTTATCAACAACATACAAATGAAGTATATAACATATTACTTCAAAAATCAGTTAATTAAATATTCAAACCCATGTCTGAACTTGAAGTATGACTGATTAAAAGCAATCAATTTTTAAAGCCATTTGAAAAGCACTACTGGTAGATTCTTTGTAAAAATTGACCTGAATTACTAAGTTACACCCTTTCAATTATAGCAACAAACATATTCCTGCCACGTACTATTCTGTATTATCATTTATTAATTCCCCACCCACTATATTGCAGATGTCATTTGAACTGCTACATAAGCAGCATAGTCTAAATCATTTTAATTGCTAAATTTCCGGACTACTTAAAAATAAAAAGACATTTCAGGTAATTAATCTGTCAGTAAGAAAACAACGTAGATAAAAGCCTGATTAGCTAGACGCCACCTTATCAGAAATTTCACTGTAATTTTGAGAACACAGTAACTTCAGGAAGAACAAAAGAATAAAATTTTAGATTTATCAACAAAGTAAACAAAATCCTCCCCCAAAAGCCTTGGAAACAACCTTTTTCCCCTTAAAAATAAGCCTTAACTTAGTTTCACTATCTTCAAGATAACATCTCTTGTAGTTCTCATGGCTATTTTAATAAGTGTTGAAATCAAATGAGAAATGAATGTGAAGCAACTACTCAGCAGTTTGGAATTTTTAGGAGCAGGTACAAAGTAAATAGTAAACATTATTTTAAATGTTTTCGATTGTTAAACACCAGATTATTACCTACTAAACTCTCTCTTTAATTAACTCTTTTTAATTGTTCAAACTGTGTCTATAAAGAGATAGAAATTTGACTAATAAGCACAAGAAAATATGCTTATCATCATTAGCCATCAAGAAAATGAAAATCAAAACCATCTCATGCTCATTAGAATGACTATAACGAAAAATTCAGATAACAACAAGCATTGATGTAGAAGCAGAGAAATTAGATTTCTCATATATTTTTGAAAAGAACATAAAATGTTGCATCTACCTTCAAAAACAGCCTGATAGTTTCTCAGAAGATTAAACATAGAGTTATCACATGATGTATTCATGAGGTTACATCAATGCCAGGCAAAGAAGAATTCATGTGTTCTCCTTTGTCTCTTAGGGTTCAACTCTCTTCTCTTCCTGGTCCCCATAAATGTGGAGAGGTTATAAAAAAAATGGTATTAGAAGTATGACAGTGTCATTTAATTCTTCTCTTTCTACTTGTAGAAAGCCTGAGCTGGAAGGATAAGGGAGTCATGTAAAAATTTAAATGAAATGTACAGTTTTCACTATTAGGTGAGACTAAACATTATAATTTCTAAATTGAAACATATTAGAGAAACTAAGTGACCATGAGAATATTATTACCTAAGAATAATGGGGGAAAAAAGTATTCCAGGAGGAGGGAAAGAATTTCTTCCAATGTATATACACTCACATACATGTGTGTATAAAACTTCAGAATAATATGAGGGTACAAATGATTAGGTTTTAATATTTGTTGTTTGTTAGCTGAGGTCCCTGTTGTAGTTGTATTCCACACCCAGTGAATGTATTTTAGAGTGACAGTAGTGTACAAAAATAGAGTTCCTTTAATGGTCAAAAGAAAAAATGAAATGGAGTGTATGAAAGGTATCTGAAGAAAAATCATAGTCTCGTCATATTATGAAACACACAAAATTAAAAGATCATTTCAATTTTTAATTAAATTTAAATTTAATGTGGGACGTATCTGTATTTATTAATATCTTGTTTATCCACAGAGGATATTGTGTGTCTAATATCTTTAAATATTAGTGTCTTTAAATCTAGAGTGCCTATGGAAATTTTAAAGAAGCCTTATTTCTATAAGTTTAATCTGCCCAGGAACATTCAGAAGACTTTTAGAAAACAGAATTTAAAGGAAACATTTAGGAGTAAAATTTATGAGCTCTAGTTATTAGTGTAGCCTTCAACAGAATTCTTACAGAAAACTGGACTTTATATTGTTCCTTATATAAAATCATGCACTGAATTCTAATTGCTCTAACTGGAACTCTACTATTTATTACTTATCAATGGTCTGGTTAATATTCCAATTTCATGAAAATTGCCCCCCTTTTTGCTCATATTTTCCTACTCTCGCTGAGATTGTTTCTAAAACCCTCTCCATACCAAAGGAGTTACACAGTACTGAATATCCATATATGAACTCTGCTTTTTATCCAAACAGACATAGCAGGTATTCAATCAGTAATCAATGAATAAAGAATATATGTTGACATTAAATACAGTCAGCATAGATTTGTATGATCTATTATTTTATACTGTTGTTGGAAAACAATGATATGTTTGCAATTACTTCCTGTTATCTGTTGTGTTGTGTGGCTATTATGTTCTGCCTGCCAATGCAGATTTCCCCCAAGAAAACATCTGTCAGTTGGTCAGCCACCTTGGTAATTGTCTTACAACACTAAAAAGATTAGGTTCCAGATCTTTTCCACCTATGCTAGAATGGGTCACGCCTCACTGTGTCTCAAGATATGTCATATTCCACGGAACTATCCTCCTGAAGACATTTTAAAATTATCTTTTCAGAGTCAACATAATATAACAGATGGATAATCTGCTAGAAGGCGGCTGAGGTTATATATCATTAGGCATCAGGGAAATTCTATATGTACCCAAACAGCTGCATTTGAAAAATAGAGCTGAAAGCTTTCCAAAAAATTCTCAAACCCTAATTTCTTGCCAATTTAACATCTGAAAAAGTGTAGGAAAGGTAACCGTGAAAACAGAGTCAGTGAATTTTTAAACTGAAAGGCCCTTAGAGATTATGTTTTCCAACTCAATAATTTCACAGATGGAAAATGGAGCTAAGAGAAGTTAAACATTTTACTTAAGTTCATATAACTAGTTACTGGCAAAAGTGTGACTAAAGTGAAAGTTTCTTCCCAGGGTTTTAGTACCATGCTGCCACCCTCTGCCTTCTCAATTTATTAAATACTGTGTATATATGGTAGACAGTAAGACTGCCTTCTAAATATAATACCAAAGTCTCCAATCATTTTTAACAAAGTTTTTATAATCATATTGGAAAAATGACAGTCAAAATTATCTTTCCTATGTGCCCAGAGAATGCTTTCTCCTGAAGGAAATACTCAATATCACATTAGGATAACAAGATCTTTTTAAAATGAATGCTTCCATTTGCAAATTAAATATTTAGAGCATCCCAGAAATGTGTTGGCATGAGTCCACGTATGAACATTTTCTTTCCAGTTTATAAGAATTAGCCTAAGAAATAAAGAAATGTGAAAAGGAGGATAAGTTGTATCACCCTTGGAAGCTAAGGTAAATCATTTTCTAAATGTCAGAAACTATGAAGAATACTTCATAGATGCAGGTTTGATGAGGCTATGAACAGATTGAAAAATTGTCTTCCTGTAACTGTACTGCTTAATAAGAAAGCAATGGCCATGATGGATCACTGGGGATTAGGTAAAATGGGGCAAGGACAAATGGATTGGAAAATTTGATTAAACATTTCTTTTGGCCTGGTGGTTTTTATTGTGGATGTTTCAATGTGGAGGCAATATTGAAAAGTGCAATAGATAATTGTTAGACGTGTGTCAGAGATGCTGTAAATATGGCAATGCTTTCAATAGTCCTACATAATAGTCCTACCCCATGTCTTGAATCCTTGTAATCTGAATATTTAATTGATTACTCACATAAATAAAAACCAGTTTATTAATAACTGAAGCTAGAACGTCAATTTCATTTTTCATATAGATACAAATCATTTCTTAACAGCGATAATATTCAATCGATTTTGTAGGAATATAATTATTCTGTAGGTCAAGAAAAGGGATGGAATAAGTCATTCCTCGTTTGGAGTACTGTGAAATGTTGAACCATGTGTGAACGGGCTATTTCACAAAATGGTTTCAGTTACACTTGCATCCATTGCAGTCACTGTGATTTTCCACATTGAGGTACAGCATCTGGCCCTTTAGTATTTTCATTGATATAGTCATCTGAAAATTTTTATGTATAAAAATGTGTATTTTTAGTATAATTTATCCTATTTTTATTTCACCTTAATGTTATACTGAGACAAATTGTATGGAGGTTTTCTGTAATGTATCTATGGGTATGACTGGGTTGTAAGCCACTGCATCCATGGCTGTTCTGAGGAATTTAAAGGCATCTGTATTTGAAAAACTACTAGGAATCCACAAGAGGCAATGCCACTGTCAGATACAGCTGTATTGATCAGCAGTCTCTGGCTTGAACACATGCAGGGGCTCTTAAGAGGGCAGTAGGGAGGTGTGACTTGAGCAAGCAGAAAACATGGAAATACTGCCCCATAACATGGGGTAAGTTCCTTCTCATCCATAGCAGATTGTTGCCCTGTAGTACAATAATTCACAGCACTGAATCTTGACGTGCAACAAGACACTAGTTCATGGAATTAGTGCCTAGCTCTGTACATAACCTTTGGCAATGAACTTCTTCAAGGATTACTTCCACTTGAAACAGCAGCTGCTTCTTGCGTGATTTCATCAAAGATATCACAAGACCAACATCCCTATGAGGTGCAGTATAAGTGTGGATACTCTGTTGCGGCATTTTAACTTTGGAGTACCTCCTAGGGCCAACTCCAGCTGCTGCTGGTGTTGCCTCCCTCTGGCCTACTTTTCTCTATCCCCCTCTTCCATGGATGTTAATCCTAATAAGGATGTCAATCCTTATTAAAATTATGCCAATTAAACTTAACTTCAGAGTCTGCTTCCCTGAGAACCAAAGGTGCTACATTCATTGTTAGTATCTCATGACAAACTTCCAGGCAAACTGACAATATGAATTTTTTATGTAAACTCTTTCAATTTTTAGCTATTTCCAGCTAATTTAAATAATTTTCTCATCAACACATCTGTAGGCTACACTTACATCAGTCAGGAAGACCATAATTCATGATTTTCCCCAAAACATTTATCCCGTAGCAAACACCAATAAAATCCCTTTCACTGTTAAATGTGTCCCAGTTTAGACAATAAATGAATTTTATGATCACCCTTCTCTTAGACCACCACTTCTTCTCAAGAAAGTAGGATTTCTGAGGTGGCACATTTCTTCCAGCTCAATTATGACAAATTGGTTAAATCAAAGAATAGGTCACTGATTGCCATGAGGCATCTAGAGTTATGTTTGTTCCTACACTGTGGTTGGCAGTCTGGTAATGTTGGACGAAAAGGAAAACCCATTTCAGTGTCAGAAATGGCAGGCAACAAAACCAAGTTTGGCACAATGTTTTGACAAAACCGCTTTCTCAACAAGAGAAAAATTCATGTTTCCCTACTGACTTTATTTATGTTCTCAGCATCTCTGCAAGTCAAATAGTAAATTACATTCTTTAAGCTGATACAAAAAAAAGATCTTCTAAACTTTGCTATCTTCGATAAAGTGTCTAATTGCCTTTATGTCTCTAGGAAACGTACACAGAACTGATTATATAGGAAACCTCAAAATAAATATAAATAAATTCAAAATGCAAAAAGGAGGAAAAGCATATCATTGAATGAAATTAAATATTACAGACATTTTCATAAAACTATAAACAAATAAAGGCAAGTTACTTGGTATTAGTCAATTAATTAGTTGATTAACATAAAGAAAAAACTCTAATTTCTGAGTTAGAGAACAAACAAAATGGCAATGACATAATGCCTAGAAAATAATCATATTGAAAACATTCCATGTCACTAAGTATCTGATGCAGCCAAGTAATCAAAGACAAATCATATGTAGCCAAGATATCAAATCCAAATTCACAACTTTAGGTGAATTCATTTAATTTTGTAAAAATAAAAAAAAAATAGCCAAGACATGGAAACGACCTAAGTATCTATCAGTGGATTAATGGAAAAAGAAAATGTGGCAAATGTGCACAATGGAATACAATTCAAGATAAAAAAGTATACAATCTTGTTATTTCCAACAATAGAGATTTAACTGGAGGATATTGTGCTAAGTGACATACACCAGGCATAGAAAGACAAATATGATGTGTTTTCACTCATCTGTGAGTGTTAAAATAAAGATAAAATTTATCTCATGGAGGAAGAGAGTAGAACGATGGTTAACAGAGGCTGGGAAGGGTAGTGGGAGGTGCAGATAAGAAAGGAATGGCTCAAGGAAATAAAAATACAGTTAGAAGTAATAAGATCTTGGGCGGCACCTGTGGCTCAAAGGAGTAGGGCAATGACCCCATATGCCAGAGGTGGTGGGTTCAAACCTAGCCCTGGCCAAAAACTGAAAAAAAAAAAGAAGAAGAAGTAATAAGATCACAACAGAGCAATTACAGTTAATAATTCCTTGTATATTTTAAAATAACTAAAAGCGAAACTAAAATGTTTTCAACACAAAGAAATGATAAATTCTTGAGAGGGTGGATATCCCAATTACCCTAATTTGATCATTACACATTGTAATGCCTGTATCAAAACATCATAGGTATACCAGAAATACAAAAATTACCATGTATCCCCAAAAATTAAAATTAAAAATGTAAAAAATAAAAATAAATGAGTAATTTTAGAATAAAGGAATGAAAATAATAAGGCATTAATTTCAAAATACAGAATTTATTCATAAGGCCAAATGTTGCTTTCTTAAAACAATCAAATTAAAAATACTTCTTTAATACTCTGAATAGCAGCTATATTTATTATGTGCATATATATATATATATATATAGTATGGATGTACATATGTTTGTATTTGTATAATATGTACTATGGAAAACCAAACGTTGAAGAAAGTGACTAATAATATGCACTAATTACACTGTCAGGGACAGGGGCTCATGAAGATTTATGAAGACTAGATTGTGAAAGTAAATATGGGATAAAATTATGAAAATCAGGATATCCTATTTTTGCATTAAGTAAGTGCAATATAACAACTTGACCCAAATTGAGAATCTGCTATTCACTAAAACTAAGATGATGTATGAGAACTATAGCTTTACTATAAGCAGAGCTAAACCCCCTATAGGTTTATAGCTACTTGATGGCTATCTGCATGTAGTCAGGCTATTATTTCTATAGCAGAGAAATTCTATATTAGCTAAAAATATACTTGTGTGTGTGTGTATGTGTGTGTGCGTGTGTGAGAGAGAGAAAGAGAGAATCTTGACCATGTAAATATTTTGGTTCAATAGATTTCATAGAAATTATGCTCTTAAAATTTTTTGTCAGTTGTATATTTTAGTAATATAATCTAAACAAGATTATCTATTTCAAAGCAATTTTATTATACACTTACATGGAGAGGGCAGAGCAAGATGGTGGACTAGAAATAGTTCCTTACTATCCACTTGTGGTGAGACCACGGAACAAGAACTCCAGCCACCTCTGCCTGGGGGAATTTACACAAGGACATCACTCCAAGAGCATCATGAAAGTGATGGATTCCAGGAGCAAGTGAGGAGGTCTGGAGTTAAGAAAAACTGGCATAGAAGGCAAATGCTTGCATATGGGTAAGGGATGGCCAGAAAGCCCTCACATGGAGGGCCAGGAACAGGAAAGGGCTACCTGCAGTTTTTTGATATTGGACTGTAATGCTCACTGAAGCTGCCTTGGAGGGCTTAAACGAGTGAGTGGACTCAAACAGCGTCTAGCTACAGGGATTGAATGCTGGGCAGGGTGGATCTCCGATTGGCTTTGTTGCTGGCAGGGCCCCATCACTGTGGGAAAGCCACTTTGAAGGAATTCTCTACAGGGTCCTAGTGCATGGTCAGCTCTGAGTGTGCTTGCTGAGTTCTGGTAACCATTCTTGGGGTAAGCTGAGCAGACCCTACACCCCCAGGCAGGCCACGGTATTGGCAGGGAGCACTGTTAGACATACCTCCTAAGGAAGATGATGAAAGCTTTAGGACCCAAATCACCCCGGGAACTGAATCCTGATTAAGTGATCAGGCTCTGATTGAGGGCAAATAGGAAGACAGGACCAAATCTTCTCTACAACTACAAAGTTGTACGTTCTCTGTCTCCTAACACCACAGGCCCACCTGGTGTCTAGGCAATGTATTGAGTAGCGTGTGTATGTGTGTGTATACACATAGAGAGAAAGAATATGAGTTGTGTTTACACACTCACACACACATATTTCTTTCTTTTTGCTCCTGTTGTTGATTTTTTTTCCTAATTCTTTTTTTTTTCTTTAGAGTTGTTATGTTACTGTTGTGTATTTCTTTTTTCTCTCTTTGTATGTTGTGGTTGTTATTGTTTTGGTGGGGTTTTTTTTGTTTGGTTTATTTTTATTACATTCTTCAACAGCAAGAGGTCCTCCATTTTTGTTATGGTTATTCACCTCCTTTATTCTTTCTTACTTTTTTACTTCTCTCCTTTTTTTCCTTTTTTCTCTATTTTGGGAGAGATTTTTTTTTTCTTTTTCTCAATTTTAGCACACTTCATTCCATTTACAAAGTTTTTTTTCCATCAAGCAAGCATTATTTTGTTTTTTTGTTTTTGTTTTTTTTTATTTTTTGTCTTTATTATTAAATCATAGCTGTGTACAATAGTGTAATCAAGGGGTAAAATGTGCTGGTTTCATATACAATCTGAACTATTTTTATCAAACTGATTAACATATTCTTCCTGGCATTTTCTCAGTTATTGTATGAAGACATTTGTATTCTGCATTTAGTAAGGTTCACCTGTACCCTTCTAAGATGCAGCATAGGTGTGGCCCCACCAATTAACCTCCCTCCACCCAAACCTCCCCCCTCCCCTCTCTACCCTTGCCCCTTCCCTCATATTCTTGTGTTATAGTTGGGTTATACCTTTCATACGACAGCTATAAATTAGCTTCATAGTAGGGCTGAGTACATTGGATACTTTTTCTTTCATTCTTGAGATACTTTGCTAAGAAAAATATGTTCCAACTCTATCCATGTAAACATGAAAGAGGTAAAGTCTCCATCTTTCTTTAAGGTTGCATAATATTCTATGGTATATGTGTACCACAATTTATTAATCCATTC
>CAUYON010079674.1:0-19081 GCA_963573935.1 Arctocebus calabarensis
GATTCCTCCTGCTTTGTTTTTATTTCTGAGTAATGTCTTGGCTATTTGAGGTTTTTTCTGATTCCATATAAAATAAAGTATTATTTTTTCAAGATCTTTAAAATATGACAATGGAGCTTTAATAGGAATTGCATTAAAATTGTATATTGCTTGGGGTGGTATAGACATTTTAACAATATTGATTCTTCCCAGCCATGAGCATGGTATGTTTTTCCATTTGTTAACATTTTCAGCTATTTCTTTTCTTAAAGTTTCATAGTTCTCTTTATAAAGATCTTTCACATCCTTTGATAGGTAAACTCCCAAATATTTCATCTTCTTTGGTACTACTGTGAAAGGAATAGAGTCCTTGACTGTTTTTTCGGCTTGGCTATTGTTGGTGTATATAAAGGGTACAGATTTATAGGTGTTGATTTCGTAGACTGAGACGCTGCTATATTCCTTGATCACTTCTAAAATTTTGTAGTAGAATCCCTGGTGTTTTCCAGTTATACAATCATATCATCTGTGAAGAGTGAAAGTTTGATCTCTTCTGACCCTATGTGGAAACCCTTGATTGCCTTTTCTTCCTTGATTTCAATGGCTAAAACTTCCATTACAATGTTGAAGAGCAGAGGAGATAATGGACAACCTTGTCTGGTTCCCGATCTGAGTGGAAATGCCTTCAATTTGACTCCATTCAATATGATATTGGCTGTGGGTTTGCTGTAGATGGCCTCTATTAGTTTAAGAAATGCCCCTTCCATACCAATTTTTTTAAGTGTTCTAATCATGATGGGATCCTGGATATTGTCAAAAGCTTTTTCTGCATCAATCAAGAGAATCATATGGTCTTTATTTTTTAATTTTTTTATGTGCTGAATTACATTTATAGATTTACGTATATTGAACCAGACGTGAGATCCTGGGATAAAGCCCACTTGGCCATGATGTATAATTTGTCTGATGTGGTGCTGGATTCTGTTTGCTAGAATCTTGTTGAATATTTTTGCATCAATATTCATTAGTGATATTGGTCTATAATTTTCTTTTCTTGTTGAGTCTTTCCCTGGTTTAGGGATCAAGGTGATGTTTGCTTCGTATAATGTGTTGAGTAGTATTCCTACTTTTTCTATATTTTGGAAGAGGTTTAGTGATATAGGTACTAGTTCCTCTTTAAAGTTTGGTAGAATTCTGACATGAAGCCATCTGGTCCCGGGCTTTTCTTTTTAGGGATATTTTGTATTGTTGATGCTATTTCAGAACTTGATATAGGCCTGTTTAACATCTCCACTTCGTTCTGTCTGTCTTGGTAGGTGGCATGCTCCCAAGTATTGGTAAATTTCCTTCAGATTTTCATATTTCTGAGAGTACACTTTGTTGTAGTATTCATTGAGGATTTTTTGGATTTCTGAGGGGTCTGTTGTTATTTCGTCTTTACCATTTCTGATTGAAGAAGTTAGAGATTTTACTCTTTTTTTCCTGGTTAAGTTAGCCAAAGGTTTATCTATCTTATTGAACTTTTCAAAGAACCAACTTTTTGATTTACTGATCTGCTGTATAATTCGTTTGTTTTCAATTTCATTTAATTCTGCTCTAATTTTGGTTATTTCTTTTCTTCTGCTGGGTTTAGAGTTGTGAAGTTCTTCCTTCTCCAGTTGCTTGAGATGTCCCATTAAGTTGTTAACTTCCTCCCTTTCTGTTTTCTTGAGGAAGTCTTGCAGTGCTATAAATTTCCCTCTTAGGACTGCCTTTCCAGTATCCCAGAGGTTCTGATAATTCGTGTCTTCATTGTCATTTTGTTCCAAAAATCTGGTAATTTCCTTCTTAATCTCACCTATGACCCATCTATCCTTCAATATAGGGTTATTTAGCTTCCATGTTTTTGTATGAGTTTGCAGATTCCTGTTATTGTTGAGTTCAACTATTATTCCATGGTGGTCTGAGAAGATGCAAGGAATAATTTCTATTCTTTTAAATTTGCTGATATTAGACTTGTGTCCTAAGACATGATCAATTTTGGAGTATGTTCCATGGGCTGATGAGAAGAATGTGTATTCAATTTTATTAGGATGAAATGTTATGTAGATGTCTGTTAAATCCAGTTGTTGAATGGTTAAGTTTAAATCTAAAATTTCTTTACCTAGCTTCTTCTTAGAGGATCTATCCAACACTGCTAAAGGGGTATTAAAATCTCCAACTACTATGGAGCTGGAGGAAATCACGTTACTCATGTCTATTAGAGTTTTTCTTATAAATTGATGTGCATTCTGGTTGGGTGCAATAATTTCAATAATAATTGAAATCTCATCATATTGAGTATTACCTTTAACAAATATGAAATGTGTATCTTTATCCTTCCTTCCTTTGATTGGTTTAAAGCCTATTGTATCTGCAAATAAGATTGCAACACCTGCTTTTTTCTGTTTTCCATTTGTCTGGAATATAGATGACCATCCCTTTACCTTGAGTCTAAATTTTTCTTTTAAGGTAAGATGTGATTCTTGTATGCAGAAGATATCTGGCCTGAGTTTTTGTATTCAGTCAGCCAACCTATGCATCTTTAAACCATTCACATTAATTGATAAATCGTGAGATGATCTAGTGGACATTTTAAATTTTTTTGTCACTGTGTGAGTTGGATTTTGATACAAAGTTTCTGGATGAGTTTACTTTTGCATTGGAGGTCATTGTAGAGAATAGGTCTAAGAATATCCTGAAGAGCTCGTTTAGTTATGGCAAATTTCTTCAGCATGTGGAAGTCATTAAATGTTTAATTTCTCCATCATAAATGAAGTTCAGTTTAGTTGGATACAAGATCCTGGGTTGAAAGTTATTTTGTTTTGGGAGATTAAAAGTCGATGACCATTCTCTTCTCACTTGAAAAGTTTAATCAAAGAGATCTGCAGTTATTCTAATATTCTTCCCCTTGTAGGTTATCGATTTCTTGCATCTGGTTGCTTTCAAAATTTTCTCCTTCATATTTACTTTAGTGAAGTTAATTATGATGTGCCTGGGGGATGTCTTATTCGGGTTGAGTCATGCTGGGGTTCTGAAACTGTGTGCTATCTGAATTTCAGAATCTCTTGGCATGTCTGGAAAGTTCTCTTTCATAATCTCATGAATAAGGGATTCTGTGGCTTTTGAAGCTGTTTCATCGCTTTCAGGGATCCCTGTGAGGTGAATATTGGTTTTCTTCGAGTTATCCCAGAGCTCTCTCAGAGAGTGATCTCTTTTTGCCTTCTATTTCTCTTGCTCTTTGGAGGTTTGAGAGCATTCAAAAGCTTTGTCTTCCATGTCAGAAATCCTTTCTTCTGTTTGCTCCATTCTGTTACTGAGGGATTCTACTGAATTTCTCAGATCTTTAAGGGCTGCAACTTCTTGTCTCAATGTCTCAAAATCTTTGGTCATTTTGTCTTTGAATTCGTTAAGTTCTTGAGACATCTTTTGGGTCATCTTTTGAATTACTGCTTGAAAATCTAATTCCATCTTTTCCTCCATTCAGCTGATCTTATTTGCAATAGATTCTGAATTCGATTTCAGACATCTCAGCCATTTGCCTATGCAGGAGATCTTGTGCTATGTCTGCCTTGTTATTTCGAGGGGTTGATCTACTCTGATTATTCATATTGCCAGAGTTCTTCCGTTTATTCTGCCCCAGGTTGTTTTTCACCATTGCCCTTCAAGTGGTGGGCACAGGGCTGTACGGTTGTCCAGGAAGTTTTTGGCTGGTGGTGGGCCTGCAGAGAGGCCTGGCAGTCGCAGGTGAGGTTCCTGGAAGAATGCTGGCCTGCGGAGGCCCCGTGGATGCCAGGCAGAGGTCTGTGCAGTTGCCGGGAGTGACCTGGCCAGGGGCCTGGTGGTTACAGGTGGAGTCCCTGGCAGAAAGCAGACCTACAGAAGCCCGGCAAGTGTGGAATGCAGGGCCAGGCAGTCGCCGGGGGAGTTCCTGGCTAGGGGCAGGCCTGCAGAGGCCTGGAAGTTGCTAGCAGAGTTCTTGGCAGAAGGCTGGCCTGCAGAGGCCCTGTGGGTACCAGGTGGAGGCCCGCATGATTGCCAGGACTGTCCCTGACTAGGGGCAGACCTGTGGGAGCCCTGCGGGTGCCAGCCAGAGGCCCACACAATCGCCAGGGGAGTTCCTGGCTAGGGGCAGACCTACAGAAGCCTGGCAGTTGCTGGCAGAGTCTGTAGCAGACACCAGGCCTGCAGATGTCCAGCAAGCACAGGACGCAGGGCCAGGTGGTCACCGGGGGAGTTCCTTGCCCAGGATAGGCCTGCAGGGGCCTGGCGGTTGCAGTCAAATTTACTGGCAGAAGGCAGGCCTGCAGAAACCCTGCAAGCTCGGGAGCGGGGCCGCATGGTTACAAGGGGTTTTACTCACCAGAGGCGGGTCTGCAGGGGTCCTGCCTGGACCCTGCCCATGCCAGACAGAGGCCTGTGTGGTCACCGGGTGAGTTCCTGGCTGGGGGCAGACCTGCAGAAGCCTGCTGGTCGCCAGCAGAGTCTTTAGCAGACGGTGGGCTTGTGGAAGCCTGGCAAGCACAGGTGTAGGACTAGGCAGTTGCTGGGAGCTTTTCTGACCATGGGCTGCCCTGCAGAGGCCTGACAGTTGCAGGCAGAGTTCCTGGAAGAAGGCATATCTGCAAAAGCTCTGCAGGTTTGGGGTACAGGGCCACACAGTCGCCAGGGGATTTACTGGCCAGGGGCAGATCTGCGGGGGTCCTGAGGGTGCCAGGAGAAGGCCCGCGCATTTGTCGGGGGAGTTCCTGGCCGGGGGCAGACCTGCAGAGGCCTGGCAGTTGCTGGCAGAGTTTCTCCTAGATGGCAGGTCTGCAGTAGCCCAGCAAGCATGGGGTGCTGGGCCAGACTGCTGTCGGAGGAATTCCGGGATGGGGTATGGACCAGCAGTGGCCTGGCAGATGTAGTTGGAGTTTCTGGCACAAGGCAGGCCTGTGGAAGCCCTGCAGACTCAGGGTGCAGGCCCGCATGGTCGCCAGGGGATTTACTGGCCAGGGGCCAGCCTGTGGGGTCCCTGCAGGTGCCAGGCAGAGGCCTGCGCAGTCTCCGGGGGAGTTCCTGGCCTAGAGCAGACCTGCGGAGCCCTGGTGGCTGGCAGCAGAGTTTCTAGCAGATGGAGGGCCTGCAGAAGCCCAGCAAGCATAGGGCACAGGGCCAGGCAGCTGCCGGTGGAATTCCTGGCTGAGGAGCAGGCCTGCCTGCAGAGGCCTGGCGGTTACAGGCAGAGTTCCTGGCAGAAGGCAAGCCTGCAGAAGCCCTGTAAACTCAGGGCGCAGGGCTGCCTGGTTGCCAGGGGATTTAGTGGCCAGGGGCCGGTCTGCAGGGGTCATGTGTACCAGGCAGAGGCCCATGCAGTCACCGGTGGAGGAGTTCTTGTTCAGGGGCAGACCTGCAGAGGCCTGGCGGTCACCATCAGAGTTTCTAGTAGATGGTGGGCCTGCAGAAGCCCAGTAAGTTCTGGGCATAGGGCCAGGCACTTGCCTGCGGCTTCCCTGACTGGAGGGGAGGGAGGCTCCCCGTGCCCCCCCCCAGAGTCTTTTCCCGGTGGGGCGCTTGTTCTGGCTGGTGGGGGTGGGAGCGCTGCTCAGGGACCTCCTCCCTCAGTCTCAGTGGGGATTAGGCTTCTGGTTCGTCAGGTAAGTGGGGAAGGGTGCACAGTAAGTTCAGAATGGTAGGGAAAACTTTAGTTCAGTTTTTCTGCCTAGCAATAGAGTTTTCAGAGTCACACCAGGGTGCTCAGGGGAAGCACACCTCACTTCCCACAGCATTCTTCCATGGGGTGAGACAAGAGGTCCACAGTTCACCGCTTGTCTGTAGAAAACTTGCAGGCTCAATAGTGGAGAATAAAAAGAAAGGAAACAGAAAAGCAAGAAACTCAGAACTTTCTTGAGGGAGGGGATGGGCACTCTTCCTTTCAGATGAATTTTGTACCTGAAGCATGCTTTCTTGGGGGTCGCAGCAGTCTCAGCAGAGGTGATCCACAGAAGTCACTTCCCTCTCTCGGCTGGGCTCCCAGTATTCAGCTTAATTGCGCAGTTTCTAGAGGTTATCTTCCCATTTGGACAGGAGCCTTTTTCAGAAGCTGCTTCCAGTCAGCCATCTTGCTCCACCCCCTCTAACATTTCTTTATAGGCGGAATCCTCTGCAGTAGCTACTTCAGAGTCCCTTGTGGGGGGGGGGGGGTTGCTCTGGTTTGTTTTTTTGTGTTGCCAGAATTTTTCTGATGTTTCTTTCTTGAGTGTTTTCTTTTTCCTGTTTCCTTGCCCTAAGTTTTCTTTGACTTCCTCTTGCTCTTTAAGTTACTGAGCCTCTGACCTAAGGCATTGGTCAGTCCTTTTGGTGCAAGACTAAAATGATGAGGGGATTGAAAAGCAAGAAGTGGAAAAAAAATTTAAAAACAGAAAAGAAAAAAAGACAAAGGAGGAGGGTGAGTAAAAGGGAGGACTGACAAGAAGAAGAGAGGGACAGACAGAGGGATAAAGGAGTAATAAAGGTGTACAGTAGGGTATTTGGACCCACACCTGAAAGTCTCCCCAACATCTGGAGGTGCTGACGTGGGTGGTGGTTCCCTTTAGGTCTGCAGCACTTTCTCAGCCTGAGCAGGTACCGTACCCCACCTCCACCAAATACGAAAAACAAAAGTATTATAAATCAAACCAAAACAAACAAACAAAAAACTTTACAGGATATAATTGGGGAGAAAACTAAATAATGGGGCAGAAACACTAGCAAAAATGAAGTTGTTATTGTGAAATAAGGCAACAATGAAAAACTAGGTTTACACTTAGAAAAATGAAGAAAGAAAAAAAAGAAAATGCTAGGGGACAAAAGTTGAAATAAACAAAAGACAAAACAAAAACAGAGAAATACATATATATCTTGTTGAATATTGCCTGGGCCACAGGTGATCTTCTGAGGTATGAGATGTTAATCACAATGCTGGTACAGCTGCATAAGATGGAGACTGGAGGCTTCTGCTGAATCTTGGCCCTCATATCCCACAGAGCTGAAAGCCTGAATCTCTCCTCAGCCCACTGTTGGCTGAGCAGAGGCTTTCCCAGGTAAGCATGTGTCACTGGGATCTCTCCTGAAGTGGCTGCCTGCTTATCAGGCACACCAAAATCAGCCTTACCTTAAGTCCCTGAGGGCTGAGGCTGCAAGGCAGATTTCCTACCTCTGAAAACCGAAAGATCTGCTCTTCCCCGAGGTCACAGTCCTGACCTCTGTGCACGGTTCAAAGTCACTAGGTCACTCGCCCAAGGTCTCCCAGCACAGGCCTGGCTCTGGGCGTCTGAGAGCGGAGCCTGCAGGGCAGCTCTCCCAAAGTGGCTGCAGCAGGGCCCACAGCCAAACAAGGAAAGCTCTGCTCCGGTCCAACAGCTCACTCCTGAACTCTGGACACTGCTCAGAGCCACATATACATTAGAGCCACAGGCTCCCAATGTAATTCAACCAAGTGCCCAGGTCCAAAACACCAAAACGACCCACAGTGAAGGTCTTTCCTGTCTGCAATCTTGCTGTATTTGCAGCTGGGGCTGCAGCAGGCTCCAAGGCCTCAGACCAAGAGAAATCACTTCCTACTTCTCCACTGCTTTTGTTCTCTTTCTGGGGTTCAGAAGACTCCTGCTGCCTCCCTGTGTTCCCAAAAGGATATTTATGGGTAGCGACCACGAGCCAGAGGTGCCTGGAGTCTTCTCTCCCAATCTCATTGAATACTCAAATTATATGAATAATCCTTCTAATATTGAAACACTTGGTATACATGGAATAAGGTACATGAAGTCATAAGCTCCAGCATAAGTTCATGATGTGTTTTTGATGTGTTTTTACTTGGGTTTGCTAATATTTTACTTAAGAGCATTTTTATCATTTTATGTGATCTGTACTTTTAATTTGAGGGTGCTATTTTAGCCCTGTTTTAAAATCAGTTTTAGGGTGGTGCCTGTGGCTCAGAGGAATAGGGCGACAGCCCCATATGCCACAGGTGGCAGTTCAAACCCAGCCCTGGCCAAAAACCACAATAAATAAATAAATAAATAGAATCAGTTTTATACTTTCCTCTTCATTTTAAATACTTCCTATATCCTTTAAACAGTTTGGATGATATTAATATTCTCTTATATCTAACAGTTTTGTAGAATTGTCTTCTAAAAAGATGTGGGACTGATACTTTCTTTTTATTGCCCAGATATCCTTTCAATGATAAGTATAAAAGACTAAAAACATACATTTTGCAACTACTTTTTTCTAAACAAATGATTTGCTTTTCATTACAAATACTGTGTACAACAATGCCTTCTTTTGCTAAACCAATAGATATCAGAACATACTTTACACATGAGATTTGTCCAAGGTATTTCAAAAAAAAGAGATAAAATGCCTAATTTGTTTTCAATATTTCAGAAATCAATTTATTTACTAAACTGATAATGATTAAGTTTGAAGGTATGACTCAATTGTAGAACAGAGTGAGAAAAAGAGAAAGAGACCATCTTAGTGCTGCTTTAAAGAGCTTTTGATAATTTTTCTGATGTCACCTTTCCCTTCTAGAACTTCACCAAATAGCTGAATTTAAAATATTTCTATTGAACTGAATAATGGGGGGCTGGAGAAAATATGTATCTGATATAGTATAAATTTTCCCATAAATAATTATGCATATCAAAAGATGCTAACTTTAATGAGATACTCCCCCAAAGTGAGGAAAAACTTGAATTACAAAAAAGAAACTCAAATTTATTTAATCAAAAATGAGAATAAAAATTAACAAATACAAACACACACACACACACACAAACACACAATAGCACTATGTAATAACTCCCAAACGGGAAAAGTGGTGTTCCCCGACCACTCCAGATGGCTTGTTAGTTCAAGAGAAAATAACTTCCCACACACGTTCACAAACACACACACACACAAGCACACACACGATCACATGCACACATGTAAGCAAACAACAAACTGAGTATATTTCAGCAATATAATCAATCTACAACAAGCACAAAACTCAGAATTATTTTGCATTAATAATTTCATTAATTATTTTTAATAACAAAGATGCCCACCTTGGGTGTGCAAATATATATTTTCAGTGGTTTACTGTTGACTTATATTTAAAGATATCAGTGTTACTGGCCAGAAAATGTCGTATTGCCATTTCAATAACGGGCAATTCTTATAGTGATGTTTAAATCACCATTGTCTATAAACAGCTGTGCAGTGTTTATGTCAAAGACAAGGCAGTCACTGTTCACCATGGCCGTCTCAATTCCCTCCCAAACAGACAGAGGAGTTCCTTCCCAAGTCAGTCGCCGTCGATCACCATTGAGCTGCAGTTGGTAAGTAAAATTTTCCGCTTGCTGGGGTGTTCCTAGCAGCCGTACCATTGCGAAGAACTGCTCTTCACCAGGGTGGTTTTCCCGTTTCCACAAGACCACCATGAAGTGCAAGTCAAAACAGGACTGTATCATCACCCAGTACAAAGTACCATAAAGATTAATGTTCATAGCAAGGAAAGTTGTAGTCTCTCCCTCTCGTGTTTGAATGAAGTCATGCTGAGCCATCAGATGGGGCATCACAGCATCCAAAGGGCCTTCCCATTGACAGAGAACACCAGGGCATGGACAGGAATAAGACCTAAAGTCGCAGATCTCTTCGTGGTCTGCTTTTTCCGCAGGCGGCAGAGTTAGTGCACACCCAGACGAGGCATATTTACACGGAAACGTAAGTGAATAGGCCACTCTCTCCATAGCCAAGTTGCGGAAGTATCCCAATGGGCCCCGGCAAGTTGGACAAGAATCCAGCCTTTGGCGACAGCTGCTACAAACAAGATGACCACGCTGACACTGAAGGATGGGTGGTAAGACATACCCATAGCAGACCGGACACTCGAAAAGACTCCTCAAGTGACTGCTGGATGGAGTTGGGTCAGGCAGGGCCGCCTCTCGCTGGCGTGGTGGATCCTCAGCGGGACCAGCAGGCTGTGCCCTGTCAGGCTGACGGCTCATTTCTGTGGGCCGAGAAGGCACCTGGAACAGTCCTGGCTCAAATGAGGTCAGCCCTCAACTCTCGCCGACGCCTAGGTGCCCAGACAGACCAGACACTCTGGGTCGCCGCCGCTGAGGGAGAGCGTTTTGCTCAATGGCGCGGCTTGACGCTAACCGCCTCAACGTCGCGGGCACGGCAGTTTGACGCATCCTCGAGCCCGTCACACGCTCGCTGTAAGTGCCACACGTCATGGCCACGGCCCTGAGGAGGGGCGGCCCGTGTGCTGGGCTCCTGCCTGCTGTTTTATAGAAGAATTCTTTATCAAAATTCAGCATGTGTTGTATGTGATTGTCTCGTTGGACTTTTTGCCTGTCCTGGGGCCAATGTGGGTAAACTGTGTTTCTCTAGAAAATTATCCATTGCATCTGTGTTCAAATGTATTTGAGTAGAAATCAGCAAACTTTGCACTAAGGAGACTTGAAATTTTCTTTATATTGAAGACTATGTCACCTTTGTCATTTTAGATTTTGAAGATTTTCTTTCTCCCCCTTTAATTTATCCAGTGACTTTTCATGTTTCTGATATCCAACCAAGTAAACCTGCCATTCCTCTTATATATGAGTTTCACTGTAGTCTTTTTTTTTTTTTTAATTGTGGTTAATGTGAGAGGGATATGTAAAATCAGGTTAGACTGTTTGCTTTTGTTAGGTAAAGTACAAGTTGTAGTTGAACCCTTCACCAGGAAAGTGTGCCATATACCCCTACATTCACCCATAAGGAAAAATGAAGACTTTGCTTCTTTTATATTTACCTGAAAGGATCTGGAATACATCCTCCTAAGTAAAATTTCACTGTAGTTTTATTTTCTAGCCCATTTATTTCTACTTCCACCTCTAACCAGTAGCTTTGCCTTCATACTTTTAGATTATATTGTCGCTCTCTGAATTTAATGTTCATTTATTTTTATTTTTAGCAGTGTATTTAAGTAGTATTTAAGATGCCCACAATATTTTCTGATCACTGCTATAGTGGTCTATTCCTATATATTCTGTTTTCATTATCATTATTCTCATGTAGCTCCAAAATTTTAATCTGTTAAAATTTTACAGCCTCAGTAGTAATATGATTTTTTATAATTCTCATTCTGTCACTTTTGCTCTACAAAATGATATTTTTCCTGCATTACTGGGTAATAATTTTTCCTGTACTTACTGGGTACATAAGTATTAATAACTAACATGTTCCTAGTGAATTTCAGCTGTTATTATTATAAGTGTGCTTTTTGTTTTTTAATCTATTTCATTCTCCTAAATAAAATTCTCAATTCTGCCCTCTTAAAAATGAAAATAATAAACATTGAATTGTTTATCATTGTAATACTATAGTACATGGGTTTGATTTTTTTAAAGCATATTTTATTATTTGCGATTCATTGAGGGTAAAAAGAATTAGGTTACACTGATTGCAGTTGTTAAGAGGTGTTCCAACACTGTGACCTCATCCCCCTTCTTCCCCTCTCCCTGCTCCTTCATTCCTCTACTGAACCCTTTGTATTACTTCATCTACGGCCTTCATATTAGAGTTGTGTACATTGGATTATTGTTTCTCCATTCTTGTGAAGTGTCACAAAAGAAAGGTGTTCCAGGCAGTGCCTATGGATGAAAAGAGTAGGGTGCTGTCCCCATATGCCAGAGGTGATGGGTTCAAACCCAGCCCTGGCCAAAAACTGCAAAAAAAAAAAAAATTTTTTTTTAAAAAGAAAAGAAAGAAAAAAAAAAAGGTGTTCCACGTCCATCAAATGATGCAAAGTCTCCATCTTTTTAATAGCTGTATAGTATTCCCTGGTACACATATACCACAGCTTGTTAATCCATTCCTGGGTTGGTGGGCATTTAGACTGTTTACACATTTAGGCAATTTCAAATTGAACTGCAATAAACAGTCTAGTGCAAATGGCCTTACGACAGTGTTGCTCAACCTTCCTAATGCAGCAATGTATTTTCATTGTTACAAAGGAATCACAACCCACAGATTGAGAACCACTTCCTTCTGCTAAAAGGATGTGTTTTCTTCTTACTAGGTAGATGCCTAGTAATGGGATTGCAGGATCAAATGGGAGGTCTAATTAGAGTTCTTTGGGGACTCTCCATACTTCCTTTTCCACCAGCAGTGTCAAAGTATTCCTTTCTCTCCACATCCATGCCAGCATCTGCCACTTTGAGACTTTGGGATGTGGCCCATTCTCACTGGGGTTTGGTGATATCTCAGGGTAAATTTGATTTGCATTTCTCTGATGATTAGGGACAATGAGCATTTTTTCATATGTTTCTTAGTCATTCGTCTGTCTTCTGTAGAGAAATTCTATTCATGTCTCTTGCCCAGTGATATATGGGATTGTGGGGTCTTTTCATGTTGATGAATTTCAGTTCTCTGTAGATGCTAGTTATTAAGCTTTTGTCTGGTTCATAAAATGCAAATATCTGTTCTCATTCTGAAGGTTGTCTATTTGATTTGGTTGTTGTTTCCTTAGTTATAGAGATGCTGTTTAATTTCATTAAGTCTCATTTGTTTATTTGTGTTATTGTTGCATTTGCCACAGAAGTCTTCTTCATAAAATCTTTCCCCAGTCTGATATCAAGTGTTTTCCCAACACTTTTTGCAAGGATTTTTATACTTTGATGCCTTAGACCTTAATGTTTCCTCCACTTTGAGTCAATTTTTGTAAGTGGTGAGAGGCGTGGGTCTAGTTTTAGTCTTTCATATGTGGTTATCCCGTTCTTCCAACACCATTTATTGACTAGGTGTTTTTCTTTAGTGTATGTTCTTGTTTGGTTTATCAAATATCAGGTGGCTGTAAGATGTTAGTTTCACATCATGGTGTTCTATCAATTCCAAATGTCAATGTCTCCAATTTTGTGTCAATACAATTCTGTTTTGATCACTATGGCCTTGTAATATACCCAAATGGCTAGTAGAAGTTTTCCACTGCCTTTGTCTTTCTTACTAAGAAGTTCCTTAGATATACAAGGTTTTTCTGATTCCATACAAAATGAAGAATTCTTTTTTCCAAGTCTTGAAAGTATGATGTTGGTATTTTAATAGGGATGGCATTGAATAGGTAGATTGCTTTGGGAAATATAGTAATTTTAACGATGTAGATTCTTCCCAGCCATGAGCATGGTATGTTCTTCCATTTGTTAATATCTTCAGCTATTTGTTTTATTAGGATTTCATAATTTTCTTTGTAGAGGTCCTTCACCTCTTCCATTAGGTATATTCCTAGGTATTTCATTTTCTTTGAAGCTACCATGAAGGGAATTGTGTCCTTAATTAACCTCTCATCTTGGCTGTTATTGGCATATACAAAGGCTATTGATTTGTGGACATTGATTTTATATCCTGAGACATTGCTGTATTTTTGATCACTTCCAGGAGTCTTGAGGTTGATTCCTTGGGGTTCTCTAAATATAAGATCATATTGTTAGCAAAGAGAGAGAGTTTGACCTCCTCTGCTCCCATTTGGATGCCCTTTATTTTGTTCTCTTGCTTAATTGTATTGGCTAGAACTTCCAGCACTATGGTGAATAGTCATGGCCATAGAGGACAACCTTGTCTAGTTCAAGTTCTATGTGAAAAAGCTTTCAGTTTTACTCTATTCAGTAAAATATTAGCTGTGGGTTTGTCATAGATAGCTTTGATCAGTTTAAGAAATGTGCCACCTATGCCTACACTGTTCAGTGTTTGAATTAGAAAAGGATGCTGGATTTGATGGAAAGCTTTTTGTGCATCTATTGAAAGGATCACATGGGCTCTGTTTTTGCTTCTGTTGGTATGCTGAATAACATTTATGGATATGTGTATGTAAACCAGTCTTGCATCCCTGGGATGAAACCTACTTGATCATGATGTATGACTTTTTTGATGCAAAGCTGTAGTCCATTGGCTAGGATTTTTATTGAGAATTTTTACAACTATATTCCTTTGTGAAATTGGTCTGAAGTTCTCCTTTTTATTTGGATCTTTTCCTGGTTTTTGGCATCAGGGTAATGTTTGTTTTATAAAATGTGTTGGGGTAGAGTCCTTCCTCCTCAAATTTTTGGAATAATTTCTGTAGTACAGGAATAAGTTCTTCTTTGAAGGTTTGGTAGAATTCTGGTGTGAAGTCATCTGGACCAAGGCATTTTTTGGTTGGGAGATTTTTTATTGTTTGTTTGCTCTCAGTGCTTGAAATTCGTCTGTTCAAGTGATCTATTTCTTCCTGGCCATATCTGGGGGGAACATTGTGATTCCAAATATTGGTCCATTTCCTCAACATTGTCAAATTTCTGGGTATAGAGTTTCTTGTAATATTCAGAGATAATCTCTTGTATTTCTGTAGCATCTGTTGTTATTTCTCCTTTATCATTTCTGATTGAGGTTAGGAGAGATTTTACTTTTCTATTTCTAGTTAGTCTGGGCAGCTATTTTATTTATTTATTTCAAAAACCAACCCCTTATTTCATTAATTTTTGGAGTTAATTTCATTAACCTCTGATTTAATTTTGGATGTTTCTTTTCTTCTTCTGAGTTTAGGCTTACATCGTTCTTTTTTTCCAATTCCATAAAATGGCTGTGACTTGGTTGGTGCACTCTCTTTTTCTTCATTTAAATGTAGGCACCTAAAGTGATACATTTTCTTCTCAGGACTGCTTTTGCTGTATCCCATAGGTTTGGTAGGTTGTGTCTCATTGTTATTATGGTCAAGGAAGTTAATGATTTCCTCTTTTACTTCTTCCTGCACCTAGCTGTCATTCAGCATAAGGTTGTTTAATTTCCATGTCTTTGTGTGAGGTTGAATGTTTTTATTGGAGTTGAGTTCCTCCTTTAATTTCTTGTGGTCTGAGAAGATACAAGGTAACATTTCAATTTTTTTGATTCTTTTGTGGTTTGTTTTGTGTCCTAGGATATGATCAATTTTGGAGAATGTTCCATGGGCTGATGAGAAGAATGTGTATTCTTTAACTTTGGGATGGAGCATTCTATCTATGTCTATCAAGCACAGGTGTTCTAGGGTCTCATTTAAGTCCCTTATACCTTTGTTTATTTCTGTTTAGAGGATCTGTCCAGCTCTTTAAGGGGAGTGTTAAAGTCCCCTGTTATTATGGTGTTATAGGATATCCTATTGCTGAGACTAATTAAGGTCTGTTTCAAGAATCTGGGAGCATTTAAGTTGGGTGCATAAATATTTAGAATTGAAATATCTTCTTGTTGTCCTTTTCCCTTGACCAACATGAAATGACCATCTTTGTCCTTTTAGACTTTAGTTGCTTTAAATCCACTTGCAGCTGAAAATAAGATTGGAACCCCCTTTTCCTTCTGAATTCCGCTTGAAAAATTGTCTTCCAACACTTAACTCTGAGTTTTAATTTGTCCTTTTAGGCTAAGGGTTTTTCCTGCAGACACCAAAAGGATGGCTTGTGCTTTTTTATCCAATCAGCCAATCCATGCCTATTCATTTGGGAATTCAGTCCATTAACATTTATTGAGATAATTAATAAGTGTGGTGGATTTCTATTTATCTTATTTTGTGGAAGTCCATTGCTAAGTTTTATGTTTTGCATCATTGTGGAAGCTAGGTTTTGTCCATTAGTTTATGGGTGCTGACTTAGGTGGTGGTCCATTGTGACAGTGTGGAGAATAGGTCTAAATATTTCCTATAGAACTGGCCTTGTGGTGACAAACTTCCTCAATGTTTGCATATCAGTAAAATAATTGATTTCTCCTGCAATTTTAAAGCTTAGCTTAGCAGGATATGGAATTCTGAGATCAAAATTGTTTTGTTTTTTTTTTTTTAAGTAGGTTAAATATAGATGACCATTCTTTTTTGGCTTTAAAAGTTTCAGTTCAGGTGTCCTCAGTCACTCTGATAGACTTGCCCCTGTAGATCAATGGCACTTTCTCTTGGCTGCTTGAAGAATCTTCTCTTTCTTCTTGACTTGGGACAGGTTCATAACAACATGTCTTGGAGAAGCTGTTTGAATTTAGGTGACCTGTGGTTCAATTTCCCTCTGAAAGTAATGTGTTGGAATCTTTTGGTGTTACTTTGGAAATTTTTATTTATGATATTCTCTAGTAGGGCATCCATTATTCTGGTAGTTATTCTTCCCCTTCTGGGATATCTGTAGTACTTATCTTTGAATGCTTCATGAATTTCAATAATTCCCTCAGTGCACACATTCTGCTTTCACTCTCTTTTTTCTGTCTCTTTAACTGCCTGTGTTAGCTCAAGAGCTTTATCCTATAGCTCTGAGATTCTTCCTTCTGCAGGGTGTAATCTATTATTGATACCTTCTACTGCATCTTTAAGTTCCCTGATTGACTTCTTCAATTCTTTAATCTCTGTTATATCCTTTCTATATACTTTGTATTGTTCGTCCTTATTTGATTCTGTTTCCAGATTTCCTTTTGGTTAGTTTCCACTTCCTTAGCAATTTCCTTCATTGTTTTTACCATCCATATCTTAAATTCCATTTCCATCATTTTTTATCATTTCTTTGTAATTGTAATTCTCTGCAGCAGCTACCTCATGATCCTGTGGGGGGTTGCTCTGTTCTGGTTTTTCATGTTGCCAAGACTTTTCTACTCATGAGTGTTTTCTTTTTGTCTGTATCCTTTCCTTACTTTTTTCCTTTCACTTCCTTCTCCTCTTTAAATTACCATGCCTCTGACCTAAAATGTTGATGTGTCCTTTTGGTATAGGACAAAAAGGAAGAGAGGAGTGAAGAGCAAGAATGGATAAAAGATTAAAAAGAGAAAGAGAGAGAAGTGAAATGAAAGGGGGGTAGTAAAAGTGAAGATTGATGAAAAGAATAGAGGAACAGAAATAGACAGACAAGAGTAACAGTGGTATACAGTAGGGTACTTTGACCCACAGTCAAAGTTGGGTAGTGCCATCAAGATCAGGAGCTCTTTGCTAGCCTGAGCAGACACCAAACCCCACCTCCATCAAATAGTGAAGAAAAACAAAAATACTATAAATCAAAACAAAACAAATAAACAAAAATCTTTAAGAGAAAAAATGGGGGGAGGATAACAGGAGCAAAAAAACTAGCAAAAATTGAAGTCCTTATTATTACAGTAAGAAACAAAGAAAAATTACATGAGAAAAAAGAAGAAGAAAAAAGAAAAGAAAATAGGTTAGAGGAATCTTCTGGGGTGAGAAATGTTAATCACAACATTGATATAGCTGTATAAGATGGAGACTAGGAGCCTCTGTCTTGCCAAAAAGACCTGGTCCCATCTTCCTAATTTGTTTGCTCTCAATCCCCTCAGAGTTGAGATCCTCAGCTCTAATCAGGCAGTGCCTGTAGCTCAGTCAGTAGGGTGCCAGCCACATACAAGGAGGCTGGCAGGTTTGAACCCAGCCCAGGTCAGCTAAACACAACAATGATGACAACTGAAACAAACAAAAAAAATTCCTAGACATTGTGGCAGGCACCTATAGTCCCAGCTACTTGGGAGGCTAAGACGAGAGAATCACTTAAGTCCATGAGTTTGAGGTTGCTGTGAGCTGTGATGCTAAGGCACTTTACTGAGGGCAACATAGTAAGACTGTCTCAAAAACAAACAAACAACAACAACAAAAAACTCTCCTCAGGTCGCTTAATTGACACGCCTCAACCTTTCCAAACCATGTCCATTGGCCACCCAGTGACATTCCAAAAAAAAAGTGTGTTGCTCACATCTCCCCAGGAGTGGCTTCCCCAGGTATTTGATGCACCAGAACTAGCCTCACACTAGGAACCTGAGGTCCAAGCCTGCAAGGCTACTTTCTCACAATGGGTGCACACAGACTGTCCCCAAATAATGAAAGCTCTGTCTGCCCAGTGGTTCAGTCTTGGGCCCTAGGGGCTATTAAAATCCTCTGGCTTGTTCATCCAAGATCTCCCAAAAGTAACTCATCCAAGTGCCCAGGTCCAAAATAAAACGTGCAGTGCATAACTTCTCTGTCTGTAAATTATCACTGCTATTGCTACACTGACCACATTCTGCTGGGCATGCAATGACTTGCCCTTGAGCTACTTCTCTATTGCTTCTGTACTCCTCTTGGGGCCTGAAGTCTCCTGCTGCCTCTCTGTGCCCCCAAGGGCACATTTCTGGGCAAAGGTCACAGCCACAAGTGCTTGGAGTCTTTTTTCCCCAATCTCAACACACATGGCTGCAAAGAAGCCATCTATACTTTGCCATCTTGCTCCACTCCCCCCATTTTGCCAATTTATATCTTATAGATGGTGTATTTACTACACATATTCAAGTTTAATACTGATATGTGAAGTTTTATTACTGTTATAAAGTTATCTAATTGTTTTGTAGCCTCATTTGAGTAACTGTTTTATAAGACCTGCGTCTTTTACATGTTTTCAGAATGACAAGTATTTTCCTTTACTTTCCATGTGATGAACCTGCAATTACTCTACTAGGAATATATCCAAAAGACCAAAAATCACTTTGCAAAAAAAGTATTTGCACCAGATTATTCATTGCAGTTCAATTCGTAATAGCCAAGTCATGGAAGAAGCCCAAGTGACCATCGACCCATGAATGGATTAATAAATTGTGGTATATATATGCTATGTAATACTTATGCAACCTTAAAAATGATGGAAACTTTACCTCTTTTATGTTTACATGGATGGACCTGGAAAACATTCTCCTAAGTAAAGTATCTCAAGAATGGAAGAAAAAGTATCCAATGTACTCAGAATTTCTATAAAACCAATTTATATTTACTCACACTTTCTTATAAAAGATAGATCACAACTATAGCCCAAGATGAAGGACAGAAATGGAGTGGTAAGGGAGGGGTAGGGGGAGGTTTGATAGAGGGAGGGTAAAAGGTGGCACCACACCTATGGAGCATATTGCAAGGGTACAAGTCAAATCTATCAAGTATAGAACATAAATGTCTTAACACAATAATCAAGTAAATGAGGTGAAAGTTATATTAATTAGTTTGATGTAAGCACTCCAAATTGTATAAAAAAATAGCACATTGAACCGCACATATATACAAATGTATTCATGATCTGTGTCTATATGACTTAATAAAAGAAAT
>CAUYON010079675.1:0-39719 GCA_963573935.1 Arctocebus calabarensis
TTTGTCAATCTCACAGACATAAAAAAAAAAGAATCTGGAAGCCTATGGCAAATTAGGCAATGGACTAAAACCAAAATTTTTAATAAAACATGTACCAATGGGTCCACTAACTTCGTTTGCTTTTTTAAAAAAAAAAAAAAAAAAAAAAACCCTACCCAACCCAAGTTAAGACTCTTGAGACCTGTTATTAATTTTAACACTTTGGTTCATTGTGTGTAAAACAGCAGCAAACTAGGGGGATTTAAAAAGCAAAATAAACATAAATCTTACCTTATTAAAACAGTGACTTATGATGCACTTACTGACAATGGTTCAGATTGTGGGCTCTGAAACCAGAAAACCTGGGTTTGAGTCCCCACTCTTTAACTTACCAGCTGTATAACTCTGGGCAAATTTCTTAGCTTCTCTTCCCCTTAGTTTCCTCATATAAAATGACGATAATCCCCCAAAGGTTTACAAATTAAACAAGTTAATGCATCTGTAGCATTTAGTGCATTACCTGGTATTCAGTAGGTGCTCAACAAAACGTAACTGCTTAACTGTTGTTATTATTATCACTAACATTTGCCCAAGACATACACATGGAAAAATCTGTAACTCCATGTAGTCACTGACATCCTCTGAATCTGCAGAAAAACCTGTAAAATGAGGTCCTAACTATAAAAAAAGCAACACTATAGATAATTCTAGGTGTGAAACATTGGTAATTTTGACATTATTTTAGCTATCTACAACAGCCTAACACTGCTCAAAGTTCTTTGAAGAAAACTAAAACAGCTGTATTTCCTCTTATAAAAAATTATCTTAACACTTAATGAAATGGTATGCCTCTAGTACCAAGCAATGAAAATAGGGATGCTCATTTTAAAATCATATGATGTTAAGCGTTTAAAGACATCTTAGAAAGAAACCATCTGGAATGGAATCCAATTCTAAATGCCAACTACCAGCTCAAGGATCTGTGGTGGGCTGGCTAAGAATTCTCAACCTCTGACTGCCTATCTTAGGACTCTTTTTTTTGCTCATCATAAAGCCAGTCCACCTTAAGGGTTGGGAAACAAGGTTTAAATGAAGGGAAGATGACACTGAGAATGTGAGATGCTGGAGAAAATGCGATGAAATAAAAAAATTAAACCATGCCATTAGCTATTCCATCATTCATTCATTACTCTATATCATGTTCCAGGCATCGTTTTAGGTGCTAACAGTATAACCGTGAATGAAACACATTCTTCCATTTTGGAACGCTTAGTGAAGTAACCTGATCTCTGCTATGCCCTTGATTCAGAAGCTCAAAAAGGCCAAAATTAAACATTTCCCTTCTTTTATTTATGGTTAAATCATTTATGCGTGATGAATTTAACTTCCCTAACTAAAGGATCTCTGAAGGGACAAGGTAAGAAAGCCCTAAGGATTTCAGACATCAAGTTCATTGTAAATCACAGTTTACAAACATGCTTTCTTCCCCAGCTAGAGAAACTGACCTTCTACAATGGATTCTGGAAGGGTAACTAACCCCAGGAGCTAATTACACCACAGGTAATAAGCAACTACATATCCACTCACACATCTTTGGAAGAAAATTATTCAATCACATTAAAATCAATACAATTTCAAAAATCATGTGATTAAAATTCTAATATATGCCAAAGGAAAAATACAAAACCGAATCATTTTATATATACAAAACTGACATTACATAATATAAAATACTAGTGAGTATTACACTTTATTTTATATATTTTTTCATGTTACACATTTTCTGATAACTGCTCTACTTTTTTATCAACATAACCTCGGCCTGAATGCTGGTCTGAAGAAAATCAGTGACTTACAGACCAACTACTAATTAACTGTGAAACTTTGTCGTTTAACATCTGTGTCTCATTATGTTAATCCATAGGATGGGGAGAATGCTTTATCAACATTAGGGCTTATATGAAAAAAATGGATGAGAAAGTACCTTGTAAAATATAAAGTACTTTATAAATATACACTTCTACTCCTAGCTCCATTAGGTAATTTTGGATTTTAAGAACTCTGAAAATAAGTGCTAAAAGGGACTTTCTGAGACTAAAAAAGAAACTGACAGTAAGTCTCAATTTCTGTTCACTAGATCACAGAAGGCAACAAACCAATCACAGTCATTTTAGGTCAAAGCTAAAAGAGACTGAGGGGACTAATTAGCCAATTTTAACCCAAGAGAAAAGTAATGCCCTAAGAAAGTAAGGTACTGGGCAATACCACACAGCTGGATATTATTAAGGCCAGAACTAGAACCTAAGGCACTAGACTCAGTCCAATATTTGAGGAGAGGTAAAGAGATGATGCTGGTAGTAGAGTATTCCAAACACAGCATTTGGAATAAGGCAGAAATATCATACCAGTGTTCTGACCTTGAGTCAAACCAAGGATCTATTTTACTGGCTGGCTGGTCTCAATCAAGTAATTTAGGCTCTGTCTCAGTCTCATACGTAAAATGGAAATGAAAATAATACTGCAATCTCCTAAGGTTATTGTAAGAATAAGTGAAATAATACCTGCATGATAACCTAAAATTGCTTACTGTTAATATTTTACTTTCAACATTATACCATCTCTGCTAATATAAAAACTGAGATTTTTTTTCAAAGTTCCTTGTCCCTTAAGAAGAACTCGAAGCTTGTCATTTTTTTACTGATCTGGAGGGAAATTAGCTAAACATACCACACAGTATACTTAAGATCAGTATCTCCTCACCATCTTTGAAATCGCACGTACACAGAGCTATTAATAGTAAAAGAATTCTTCAGATGCATACTTATTTAGTGATACAGAAATATTCCAACTGAATTTCAAATGTAGTTGGGAAGAATTCACATTTTTCCTATTTAAAAAGGCAGACTCAAACATGCTAAAATACCTATCCTTTGCTTTAGTGACTCGTTCCTGAAAGGCATAGCAGGTTCAGTTGGTTTTACTTCCTCTTCCTATGTGTCATTCTACAAACTTAAGACACAGGCCTACTAGTATGCTTGCAGGTTCAGATTCGTTATCTATCCTGCAATCCAAAAACACCCTTTAAAAATATAAAAATCACACTCTTAGCTAGGTACAACTCTGAGTATTCCCTCATTCACCAAGCATACCAAGAGCACCAACACCAACTACGTGACAGGAAAAGTTCTCAACATCAGAAAATAAAAGCTCCTTCTCTCACGGAGCTAACATTCTAGCAGGAAAGGGAGACAGGCAAACAAGAATGTAGCTAGTATAGCCTGCTTGCACAGCACAGCTTAGGAATGAGGGATAGCCAGTTTTACTAAGCACAAAGCTAAACGTGGATCTTGGCTTTATATTTCAATTCGCTGATCCTAGACTCCCTTTGGGCAGGACACGGGCACTGGAAGAGTAGAGGTAAGGAGAGGGAGGAGCTACAGAGCTGTAATCAAACACAAACACAAAGATCAGATCTCTCAATAGAGATGACAGTGTAACACTCTTGGACTGCCAATAGAATCACCATGCCCCCTCATGTTGCAAAAAGCCAAGAACCATCACAGAAACAAGCACTTATTTGCTGTTTGCAAACAGTGTGGTCAGTGAAGGGGGCCCTGGAAAGGAAGTCAAGAAAAAACCTACCATTTCCTCTTCTGCCAGCAACTCTCACTATGCGACCTCCGGTACATTCGCTGACCTGAGTGAACTCTGGTTTCCCCACCCGAGTGCTGATCCTCCCTGACTGTGACACTGGGCTAGTCTCTTAAGCCCTTAAGCCTCAGTGTCATCTGTTAAAGGAGGCCTGTGAAATGACACTGCTTGGCAAACTGTCGGGT
Source organism: Arctocebus calabarensis (assembly GCA_963573935.1). Classification (NCBI taxonomy): domain Eukaryota; kingdom Metazoa; phylum Chordata; class Mammalia; order Primates; family Lorisidae; genus Arctocebus; species Arctocebus calabarensis. The sequence goes on from CAUYON010079675.1 coordinate 3,816, forward strand.
ACTCCACTGACAGAAGCTATTTAAATAAATACATGGATCCAAGCTTGCTACCTGCTTTACAGAACATCAGAGAGATTAAGGAGAACATATAAAATGTCTTAAGCTCTCTGCAAAGACAGGGCATTACAGAGTACTAACGCTTATGATTTCCACTATGACTATTCTCTCCAGTTACATATCCTTCCATTTTCAGATTCTGTAACCGAAATCATCCACGGCCTTTAGAAGTAAAAGATTGTTAGAAAATAAGAATGAACGGAATCTCCTAATTACAATGATGAGTAAAAATGCTTGCTAAGAAAGCCAATATCCCTCCCCCTTTCTCCAACTTCTCAGTTCTGTAGGCTGCTGCAACCAACAGGGCCCTGGAAAGGTCCAAGTGCACCACGACATGTCCAAGTTGTGGAGGGGCCTGGTCCTGTGCTGGGTGAAAAGTTACCCCTTCATTCCACAAAATGCAGAAGCCCCCCACACACACAACTCTTCAGCTATGTGTGGGCAAATCCTCAAAAAGACTGACAAGGTGATCCACTCAAGACACCTTAATGGATGTCTGTTGCTTCTTTGATGAGCCAGCTAAGAAAAGCCACACCTTGTCCATTCATCCCTTTGCATGGAATAAGGGTTACACTCTGCAGCTCTCTAAGGGTAAATTTTGGCTCAGTGATACACAAATAGCAACAGCTTGGCATAAACGCTGGGTCAATTCCAGTGAAAACAGAGAGGGTATATAGATTTGTGGTGAAGAATGCCAGCTAAATCCCTCTTTACAGACAGAAAACAACTACCACTGACAGCTGTTACTAAGGCAAAGTCAAAACAGCTCTAACTTTCACTTTTGACAACAACTTCTGAGCTCCTCCCCCTGTGGAGTAATAATTTCATTCCCTCTATTTGCAGTATACTTACTTCAAACAAGTCCTAGCCTTGCAAATTGTCATTATCAGCATACTCAGCTGCTCATGCCTTGTATGTGCTACTTCCTGCTTCTCTCCAACAGCCCAATGTACAAAAATGATAACTTAGCATGTGCAAGGCCACTAGATTTGCCATGATTGCTGGAATGCTAGTGAGTTGTTTTTTTTTAAGAGGGTATGGAGAGGAATCAAGGAGCGTAAATACTAGAAATCACATCCCTTTCACTCTTTTCTCTAGCCACTGAATACTTTAGTATTGTTCTGGAATGATAAACCAGACTACTGAGTCACATCAAAGATAATACAATTTCTTCATTAAAAACACACACAAATTCTAAATGCAATATCTAACATCTAATCCCAACTGGCTTCCTGTATATTTTCTGTAGTGGAAAAGAAAAAGAAAATAAATAAAATTCTAGGAAAGGAAAGACCAAATGAAGAATGTAAAGAATAGTGGGCTGGTGCCTGTACCATCCTTCACTGAGGTTGGAATAACACCTAAATAAAGATAAGTTTCATTCATCTGGTCCATTAGTCCCAACTCAACTTTAAATAATACTACCTAGGTGCTAAGAACTTTGCCCATCAAAATATCCAGCAGGGATTAAGGGACACTGAAAAGAAACTATCCCTTTTGTCTGAATGCTGCACAGAAATTCTTTTAACAGTAAAAGCAAAACATCTGCCTTCATTTAAAAGTTTGAGTTGTGTGTGATTTCCTGCATCTAAGAACCTTTTTCTGAACTACAAAGAGGCCACAAAACATCACATTTTCCCCTCTCAGCTTCCCCCTTCAAACTCTCAAGATGGTGATTAACCAACAGGCCCTTGTCTTGAGGCATTAGTCTTACAAGCCACAAAGAAAAGATAAAAGTTAAACAGTAGAGCAAGTTTGTAAGCAAATGTGAAATAGGTTGCCTAGGGAGGAAACGCATTCCATCTTGATAAGCAAGCAACTCTCTTGGCCCATATGTGGGAGACTCCAAGTGAAAGTGACCCTAACTCTCTCACCCACTGAAAAGCTGTCTGGATGGAGAACCCAGACTAAGCCTTGCAGCCCTAGACTCTAGACAGTTGCCGAGAATCCCCACCACCCTTAAGCTGTTCTGAGTATGAGCCTAAAGTTCAGGGACTAAAGGACAAACTCAGAGATCCCAGCCTCCCAGGGAAGAGGTGAGGTCTGAATCTCTAGCTCAGGGCAAATCTATCTCATAGGAGACATTCTCCCAGGTAAATTTTTATACAAAGTCCAGAATCCACCACCTATATCACCTAGTGCAGATCTGTCCCTGTTTAATCAATCACCTTTTGATTGGACAGAATATCTTTTAGGATCACTTTGAGACACAAGGATAAAAATACTGGCAATGTGCCCACATCAGTCGTAAGTACATGTCAGATATACATGTGTAATAAATGTCCCTTTCCATCAGAAGGAAATTCCTATTCCACTCAACAATCACTGCTTTAGGTGAAAAATCTACAGATTATTCCCCCCCTTCAGTACCTCAAAATAAAGACAAAAAGTCAATAGGTGAAAAGGGACAAAGGCAAACCCCACAGTATTCAGAAAACACTCACTCTAATACATACACCTAATAGGTTAAATTTCATCCTCCTGATGTGTGTCTCTTGCAGGTGCTATAACAAGTAAAAGGACACCTCACTGGGTCCTGTCACCTGGTCATCAACTGCCCTGATGCAGACTCTTTGACAATTTTCAAAAAACACATAATTTAAAATCTATATACATTTAACTTTAATCAACAGGAGTACAGTGAAGTTGTCCTCCTATCCCAAATGTCCAAATCAGAGAAGCAAAGGTTAACGAAAAAGAAACTCCATTTGGCTTTAACATTAATTATAAAATATCACCAGAGGATACGCAATTCGAAGTTAGAAAAGGTGGCTTTAAACCTTCATTAAAAACAAAACCCAAGGACCCCCGCCCAAACACAATCTCCTAAATGCATCTGAAGTCTACGTAGTCATCAAAATTTTACTTATAATCACTCTTTGAGATTTTCTAGGCCAGCAGTATCCACCATTGTTCAGCCCCTTTAGATTCAAAAGAAAGTTCTATTAGCAAAATTTTCGTTGGTCCATTAGTTAATTTCTATTAGAATACCCCACCTTTGATTATGGCTCCCTTTCATTACTATACAAGAGAGTTCAATCCCGCCCATTTCTGGGGAAAAAAAGAAGCCACCAAGAAAGAATACAATAGATGTATTTTTGACTACATACTCAAACACCCACTCCTGGATCTACTCTTCCAAATTTAAGCACAGACAATAAGATAGAAGATGTACAAGAAACTGGGAACGTTCAAAAAAGTTACCTTCAGGGAAATCTGGTCTAAACGAAACCTTAGACAAATCCCCTTGTAAGCAGTGTCCCCAGATAAATTTACTGCACCCTAGAATCAAGTACACTTAAGGCTAGACTGTCATGCCAGTCATATATTACCTCAACCTCAAAAAATCTCTTCTTCCTCTCCAAATCCTAGGCTGCTTTCTAAAATAGCTCACTAAAAAAGCACCAAACTAATTAACAACAGCTTCCTCTGCAACAGTGGCCTTGATTTCACTTATTTACACATTAACTGCAGCCTCCTTTTGGCCAATCCAGTCTATTCTCTGTACCATGCCGAGCCTTTTATCTGCCCTGGACAGCATTTTCTCCAGCAGATGAAGTAGATGCCGATTGATTTGCTGTCGAGCATGGTAAATTAATAGCAACAAATTGCTGAGGGCCCGTCTCGCTGCTCCACCATGCTTCGGCAGTTTTGCTTTATTTGCTCCATGATGGGCAGCAGTCGGCCTCTTCAAGTCAATTTCTTCTTAACAACCTGCAATACTTTTCAATGGTGAAAATAGAGCTGTTCCTTGTAAGTCAGAAATCAATATCCTATTGCCCTTAGAAAATGCTAAACAAGCAGTATTGGCAATCCACTTGGTACTGGAGGGTATCAGATATAATGCAAATCCATACTGCTTCCCTCCTTGTAGTTATTACAGTTTGCTAAAAGGTTCCTAATGTCATTTATCATCATTTACCATCGACCAAAGAGGCTATGATTATGATACCCTATCAGTTGGCAAGGCCCTTTCATTTCTATTCAATTAATATTTTAGTAGCACTCAAATGGTGGTGGCCCTAATTTCCTGATAAAATTTACATGGCTTGGAGTGAAAAAGAAGTTTTCTTGCTTTGATTAAAAAAAAAATACTACATATACACAGACATATATATGTGCACATAAACATTTATACATACATGTGCAGTACTCACTTTAAGATTGTGTTGCAGATTTCAAAAATTTTCTAATAGTTTCTGAAATTCAAATACTAAAGCTATATTTTTATAAAAGCAAAGAAACTTTCAGTTACAGAATATACATATACAGACTATGAGGAAGTGAGGAAGTCATGAGAATGTTCTCATTCTCCTCTTTTCAAAATCTATATAGTCACCTCCATGTATAGTTCTTACAGATTGAATTCCTACTGCTCCTAATCTACATCCAATATTCACTTTTTAGAGTGATCACTACTGCTGTCAGATTCTATCAGGGAGGACTTCTCTAATTACAGCATTACAGGTGAAGGATGGGAACAAGCAGTGTTTAGTAATGGTGTCAACTGCATACATTACCCCATATTGCCTGTGACCAATGACCCCTTTAGAAGCCATGCTGTATCTTTAAAGAATCAGCAAAAACAAACAAACAAAAAGTAACAACTAAACCCTAGGCCAACCATTCAAAACAACCTATCTAAAACAAAAATAACAACAATTTCCATACTTAGAATAATCCTTAGGGAATAAAGGCCAACATTCTTTAATTTTTAAAAAATCTGTTTTGAAGGCATCATACTAAAATCCATGTCATTTCTAATCATGTCCTATTTGTACCATCTTTACTATTGTGCTAGAACTTGAGACAGTAGCAAAACATTAACTTCCACTATAGCCTAGAATGCTGCATCCTTTTTTTTTTCCAACGTTATCTGCTCACCTCTATCAATCCTACTAAAGATTACCAGAAATTAGATTCATAGTTTATGCTGCAATCCCAAGTCCTGTCACCAAATTCCACTTTTAAAAAAATATACTAATTCTACCAGACTAATGCTATTTACTCAGTTACCAAAATTTAAATTAATTATGTTCTCAAACATAACTGTTAAAAATTGGCAACATTATGCAGGCTTAATTAAGATTAAATCCAATTTACTAAATGTACTTTAATTGGTACTAATTACATTAGCTTTCATTTTGGAATGACAAATTCCCCATAGGTTTCACTTTATAGTTCTCCATCAGCATCAACACAGGGTGAGTGATGACAAGCATCACACAAAAATGGGAGGAGGGAGAAACACTGACCCCTACCCCGTTTGTCATTGCTTCATACTTTTATCCTTTTATCAATTTGCTAAGTCACAGAGTCATGATCACAACCATCATTTTCTGTTCCAATGAAAAATTTCTCTAAAAATAAATACTGTGGCAGGCAGCAGCCAAGAAGAACAAGAGCATTAACCAAAAAATACACAAAGGTTTCAAATATCAGGGCTACCAATTACTAGGGTACTTCCAAGGACTCCGGGGACTCCTACTCTTGAACCCTTCGAGACACAAATCTAATAAGTGAATAAGCCTAACCCGATCTCGAGAACTAGGCCCAAATTATGCCGCAGGGCAACTTCCCTGCATTATTGCTGCTTTCCATTACAAGGGTATCCAGCGAGTGCATCTGGAAGAGAGACTAAGAGGAACTAAGGCCGTCTGCCTAGGAAAACAAATAAAGACAGATATGCCTCTGTGCTTAAGGGGGAGAAAGAAAAGAAAATATAATAAGTAGGTGGTTTGCAGGGCTGTCTGTATTTCATAATGTGATAAACTGCCCTCAGGATTCTTGATATGATTGAATTTAAAAGCAAAAGAAAAAAAGGGAAAATGTACTCTTCTCAATTTTAAGTGGATGGCATTTGAGGCCAATTGGACAAGAAGATGACAGAATTATAGAGGTATAAAATGTGTAAAATTAAGGCAGCTCACATAGCCCCTCCCCCCCTAAAATATATACAGTCAAATAAAAGCTATGTGCATCTTAGAAATGTAGACGGTACAAGGAGAACTGGAAACTATGTGGTTAGGGTAAAAAAAAATACAGAGGCAAAATAAAGGGACATTAATCATCTGATCTGATCTTTAAAAAGTTACTAATTAATCTTAGAAGGTAAGGTGAGGACAAAACATTTAAGAAAATATGAACAAGATCTAGATCTAATTTGAAATGTAATAAGGATAATTAACAAATAGTATCACTCATGTAACTTATTCCTATCAGGTGTCCATCTATAAATTGGAATGGATTTTGTTTAAGGAGATGTTTACATTACTAATCTAAAAAGAAATGACGAAGATGCCAAAATAAAAATTTGACAGGATCCAAACTATACACTGTAATGCTAATATTGACATAACCAAATTGTATACAAAGTAAAATAGTATCTGAAATAAAAAGTCCTCAGTCTAAGTAAAGACTCATTTTTCCCAACTTGTTTTCCAGTACCAGCCATTCAATGGCCTTTATTGTCTAAGAGCCACCTTTTAAAGATCTACTTATTGGGCTGTGTTCTGAGCCTGTGGTGAGTAACTATACCCCAAAAAGGAATCTATAACTAGTAACAGCCTATCATACTAGCTCAACTTAGAAAGTAATGACATCCACCTTGAACATAAATAAGAGATGAAAGCAGTGAGTTTTCTCTAGTCTTTTTCCCAGCAGGCAAACACAGACACATACCTATTCCTAAATGGTTGATGAGAAATAAAGCACTCCTCTAAGAGATCACTTAAAATAAGAGATCACTTAAAATCACGCTTCCTAGAGGAATTATTATTACCAAACAATTATTTATGTGTACATACACATATGTACATGTACATATATATGCCATTCTTCTGTCTAGGAAACATAGCCAATCCATTTTATTTAGTCTCTTGCAAAAAAAAAAAAGGCTGTTAGAATTTATACCTCTTAATGCTTTCTAACTAATCATTATCTTTTTTCTTTCTCTCTTTTTTTTCTTTTTTCCTGAACTAATTGCTAGATTTCAAGGCCAAGATGTTGAACCTTATCACATCCTCCTATCAAGCTCATTTATTCTGTACAAATTTTGGAAGTAACAGTTATAGTTCCTGGTAAGACCCAAATAAGTAGCCTCAGGAGAGGAGTGCAAGGATTTTACATCAATTTCTTTTGTAGCTCCACAGATTTCATTTTGATCCTCCCAGCTCACCCTCTATCCATTCTTTCACACCAAGCCAGTAAAATCGCCACACAATTTAGTTTTACTTTTTAATATTTTCAAAGAAAACTCTTTCATGAGACAAGTTTGAAATGTTTGAAATATATAAGCAACTCTTTCAAAAGCAAAACAAGATATATTTTAAAATTTAGCTTCCTGCTTTTGGAAGTGTACGAAGTTTAATATGTAGACTTCTTAAAATATTTTAAAATTATTAAAACTAAAATAACATGAAAAATGAGGAGACACACATGAAAACAATGGCATTTCTCGGTTACCCTGTCTTTTAGCTACAACAATGTGCACAATAAAACTGCAAAAAAAGTGCAGCAATTATTACTGTCATTTAAAATGGTTACAAAGAAATAATAACTTACCTGCTTGTGCATTTCTATATTCAATCCATATGACATTTCATAGTACTGTCAAAGAAGGAAAAGCAATTAAATTTGTGCATTTCATCAATCTCTCTAGTTGGTTCAAAATGCACCAAGTAGATTTAAAACAAACACAAGAGCCTCTCCTCAACCAAAATAGGCATAATACCTATGCCAATGACTTAAGAGGTATACCAAATCATCATCTGAAGCCTAATAAACTAGAAGCCACTTTAAGACACAGAGTCTAAGAAAATAACTCACAAAACAGAAAAATTCAGATGAAACAGTAGTCTTAACATTTGCAGTTGTCCTTATAAACCATAAGCATAAGAATCAAGAGTCTGAAAATTCTGTACCATAGAGAGTCCAATTCCTAGGCACAGCGGGCAAGTTAATGATAAAAAAAAAAAAGGTCTCATACAAATGCTGATATTTTAAAACAACAGTTGGGAAAGGTGATGCTGCTTAATTCAGTTTCTCATTTTTAGCATACTGCTCACATTCACATACTCAGAGCAAAACAGCTTGACAGAAAAATGAATGAATGAGTTATTCTGGAGCCTCTCTGAACAATTAAAAATATGTCCCATAATACTTCCAGAAAAGCAGACTGGATTTTTTTAACCATGCAGTAAAACTGGCATTGAGGAATTCCGGCATAACAAATCAGTTATACAGGAGACTACAACACTCCTCCAAACCAATGTTAATACTACAGAAATTGAAAACAAACACACAAATATAAATGTAATAGTAACATAAAGAGTGAGGAAAAAACATGAAAAAAGGTCTGGTGTCTTCTTACTCATCACTGTTTCAAAGAGCTAAGACACATTAAAAGTTAACAATATACAGAAAAATTATGTGGCTAAAATTGTTTGGAGCAACCGCAACGTAACAACAAAGAAAGCCACTAACACAAAAACATTTTGCTTTTGACTAAATAAAACATAAACGAAGTTGTTTTTATTTTTCAATCTGTAAAAACAAAGGAGAGAAAATCATACCATATGTGGCTGAACTTTCTTAAAATGCAAATCAAAAGCTGCTTGTCAAAGGCAAGTTATAACATTCTAGAATTACAGGTTGCTACTATATACATTCCCACAACCTCAACTGGATAGGACGAGTGACTGTGATCTATCCTGCAGCCTCCAGCAATTTCAATGATTCTTGTTTTTCCTATCCCAAACTAATAGGCACTTTGAATCTGTGACATGGTTTTTTTCTTACCATGACATAATGCCGCTGCATCTCCGTCTTCTCACTGGCGAGTTTCTCACATTCCAGCTTCAGACTATTCAAGATATAAAATAATCTAAGTATAGTGCAGACCTTAACTTACATCCTTCAACTCCAAACATACATCCTCTCCTCTAACCTCACCTACAAACAACAATCCAAATCTATAATACAATCTTAAATACTACCCTTCTTATGGAAAGGGAGAGAGGAAGAGGTAATTATAACCAGCCTGGACTTGCCCTTTCAATAAGGATCTAATGTGTGATCCTCAGGTTTTTTTTTTTTCTTTTTTAAGTTTTAAGGAAATAAACCCTCTAGTCAATTTAATCACAGAACTTCATCCAGAATTGAGTATTCACTAAATTCACTTAATAAAACAAGAAAATAAACATTTAATAATGACTACATAAACCAGCACAAATAAGTATCCCAAAATGTCACAAAGGAGTTTGTTTCTTTAATGTACTAGGAAAAGATTAATGAAAATGTAAATCTAGCCTGTCTTATGAATGATGTCTTGTTTTTTTTTCCCCCCTCCAAACATACAGACAAGTTGAATACCACCACCCAGGGGCAAAGTGTCGATAGGGTTCGGTGGCTTGTTTTGGTTCTTACATTTATGAAATAAAAATTATGCATCGGAAAAAGTTAAAGAAAAATGTTTCGCAGGCACGCTGAGACTAATAATCGCCCCCAAGACGAAAACATTTTTTCAGCACAAAAGTAATGAAAAACGCTCAATCGGACTTCCCAGGGCTTTCAGCTCTTCAGTGGAATCGCAGAAAAAAGTGAGAAGGAATCATGCCCGGAGTAATAAAGAACCAAGGAAGTCAAAAGGCCCCACAATCTTCCCAACCTTCCATTCTCCTGGCCCTAATATGTCAGTATCTCAAGTTTGGCCTCAGCGTTTTCCAAGTCTCCCCCCAGTTTCGATTATTCTGCCTTTTTTTGTTTTTGTTTTTTTAATTTACGGGAGAAGATAAAAATGCTTTATTTCTTTACACCTGCCTAAAGAAAAAAAGGCCTCGACTTGTCCCCTTTGCCCACAAGGGATGGGGGTAGGTCAAAAAGGGGGGGGGGTAGGTGTTTGCATGTGTATGTGGGAGAGAGACAAGAGCTAAGCAAACAGGAGGATCAGCTAAAGTCAATATCGTTACCTGTGGTACTGAGCCTGTAAAAACTGAAACTCTTCCTTAATCCGATCACAGGATTCGGAAATTGTAAATTTAAAGGGTTGAGCAGGCTGATGCGGTGCCTAAGAACAACAATAAAATATTTAATTAGCCCACATCACAGGCGTAGCAGGGAGATGAAGAAAACCTACCACGCGGCGTGAGCGGGGGAGGGGAGCGGGGGGTGGTCACCGCGCACGCAGGAAAAAAGCGATTAAAAGTCTCCTCCAGCCCCCCGCCCGCTCCCCTCGCCCCACAGCCGGGTCGGGGCTGGCTTTGGGGTGGCCCGGGCCCCAGCGTGGTCCCGCCCGCGGCCCCGGACTCCGCGGGTTCGAGCCCCGACTCCCGCCCCCGGCCAACGGCGGGTGCTCAGGGACCGGCGCGCCGCACCCACTCCCTCCTCACCCGGAATCGAAACTGGCCCGTCGGGGGGACCCGCGCCATGGCGTCGGGCTGCGGTCAGGCAGGGGGAGGGGGCGCGGCCGCCACCCTCCCGGCTCGCTGCTGCGCTCGCACGCTCGCCCCGGGGGCCCGCGGCGCGAGGGGCCGGCGCCCCGCACTTCGCAGCCGCAGCCAACCCGGCAGCGCCGCCGCGGAGGGCGCCCTCCCTGCCCCGGCGTGGAGTCGCGCCTCCTTCATCGCTCGCCCCCCCCTCCGCCCCGAGTCGCGGCGCGGGGACCGCAAACGGCTCCACTTGGCTTTCAGGAGCTTCAAAGACAACAATAAGAAAATGGCTTCAACTCAATTGCTTCCCGCACCCCCCTCCGAGAGTGCCGCCTCGCCGGGGGGGCGAGGGGTCGGGGGCCGATGGCGGGCGGGCGGGCGGCTCCCGGAACGGGGCGCCGATTTCGGGCCGCTCTCCACGCCCCTCCAGCAAAAAACACAACTCCGCGCACGGGTGGGGGCGACACGGGGAATCCCCCGGCGCCCGGCGAGCCCGCGCCCGCGCCGCCCGCACTCACCGGGTGTCTAGTCTGCGGGTACATCTTGCTCAGGTCGCGAATCATCCACACCGATTTAGTTGGCTGCGCTAGGCAGAAGCGCGCGGCTCATTGGGTTTATGGCCCCGAGGCGGCGGCGGCGGCGGCGGCGGCCGGCAGGGTCTGAGGGGTGGCTCGGGCGGTCCCGGCCCCCGCCGGGTCTCGCGTGACGCGGGCTGCAGGAACGCGCGGCGGCGGCTGGGTGCCGGCGACCGGGCTGCTCCGCATTCCCCGCGGGCGTCACTGGCCGGCCGCGGGCATTGTCCGGTCGCGTCTCCCGCGGCGACGCTCCGCCGTTCGCTCCGCTGAGGCGCGCCCGCCGAGCCCTGCACCGCGGCCGCCGCTCAGCCGGCCCGGAAAGTGCGAGCTCCGCGCCCCACCGCCCGCCGGCAGCGCCGCTCGCCCGCTCTCGTCCCACTCCAAACTTTTTTTTATTTGTCTTTTAATTGGTTGTTATTCCTCCGAATGAATGATCTTTCTTCTTCCCTAAAAGCAAACACAAACTCCTTTGGTTCGGAAGAGGTCTCGGCGGTGCTTTTTGGTTTCTCTGGAGATTTTTCACTTCACAGCAACGATCTTTTAAAAGGCACCTTTTAGCTTCTTTTACCACATCTCATTTCCTTATTTTTCTTCCTTCCTGTTTTCTTGTCTTTTTTTTAACCCCAAATTGAAGGGGATTATAAAAATAAAAGAGTGAAACGCTTGCGGCTTTTTTTTTTAATTCTCTCTCCTTTCAAACTCTGCGAACACCACCTCAAAATAATATACAAGTGTGTGAGAGGGGGAAGAAAGCAGCCAACAGCCCAAACACCCGCTCAGAACAGCTCTAACAACACGCTCTGTGTAGGTGACTTCTTTGACCAAATTTAGCAGCAGCTAATCATTAACATTCTGATACATATTCACAACCGTCCGTGGAGGGGACGCGAAGCATCCCGGGAGATGTAGTACTCCCGGGACGACCGTGGCTGAGAATACGGCCAGATTGACTACAATCACCATCGGGCTGCGCGACCCTTCTGGCGTGCTCTCCAAGTGCCCCGCCCACCCTTGTCGCTGTAGGCGTCTCCAGCAACCAATAGGAGATGGCTGAACATTAATCGCCGTTCTGTGTTACTGCCCATCATTTCACTGCTGACAAATGGCAAGCCAGAGGGGAGGAGCCAACCGAGCTGAAACCCACGTGGGGGCCGGGCGTCGCCCGTGACTCCAACCAATGAACGAAACGGAATGTGGTTGGAGGAGGCGGGGCGGAGATGGCCCGCCCAAGGCGGAGCTTCGCTTTGGCTGACGTTCCTTAGCGCGAGCGTTCGAACCGGGGAAACATTTGTTCAGCTGTCAATCAAAGTAACGTGGGGCTTAGAGAAGCGGCTGCTGCGCTGTTGCCGCTGCACTGGCTGCATCTTCAGAACTAGGTGTTGGTGGCGGCAAAATAAAGAGGATAGAGAAGGCGGTGAGCCTGGAGGCTGGTTAGAAGATCTTCGGAGTCTGGTCCTCCCACCCATCCCCCTCCTAACCCAAACACCCTCGGCTCCTAGCTCGGCAGCCGCGCCAGGAATGCGGACTAATTAGGGTCCAATGTCTCCTTAAAGAGACAAGCTCGGCCTTGTGTAACGCTCCGAAACCCCTGTTGAGACAAGAGAGGGAGGATCACGCTGATCCCACTTCGTTCGGTTCACATCAATTTTACGCGCCGCTGGAGCCGGCATAATTTTCCGTGTGAACGCGGACTCGGGCCCCTGGTCTTGGTTAAAGCCGTAGATGGACTGAAGAGATGACGGCCTGGACTGAGGCCGCGGAGTTGGGCGGGGAACACGTTCCTCCGAACCTCTAAGGGGCTGTGATTGCCATTTAACCCCGAAACGGGGCCTCCTCCCCCCTGGTAACCTTAGAAAAGCCGTGCAGACGCTCCAGCTCGTGGTCGTGGGGGCGTAACTGTGGGGTCTGATCCCGAAAGCCCGAGTGCAGGAGTCGCTCTATTTCCAAAGAAACTTGGAGGAGGGGACCACCCAAACTCCGCAGACACTTGGTCCTCAGCAGAGCAGCCCAAAAGGGTGCCCGTTCCAGGCACTGGGAAGAAAACACCCGTGCGCGCGCCGGGACGTTCCCTCCCCTAGATCAGTAAGAAAACTGCCCCTCATCTCCAGCTTTTTGGAGGAACAAGCCAATTTTAGCTCGGTTGTAACAGAGCAGGGGGCCACGCGGGCCGGGAGAGATGGTGGGAAGATGGGGACAGCCCCGAAGGCAGAGGCTGGGAAAGGAGGGATCTGGGCAGAGGGGAAGAGAAAGGCAGCGTCCATAGGGAAGGGGCCCGAGAAATGCGGGAGGCCACACTGTCAGCCCCTCCATTCTTAGTCCCAGTCTAGCTGGAGGCAGCTCTTCAGTTCAAGGGGACGCCGCCAGCGAGCTTCTTGCCTTTTGGGATAGGGAAAAATAAAAGAGGATCGGCTAACATAACTGTCTGGGACTGGGTTTTAGACATTTATTTTTAAGCGTCCCTTGCCTAGTCTGACTTGAAATGTTGGCTGAGATGGTGCTTTTAGTTGAGCGTTAGTTGAAAACTACCTGTTTTTAATGATACCCTTTCACCGGATGAATCAATAACTTAACCTCTCCATTCCGGCCGTTGTGGAGGGCTGGTGCAAAGAAAGGCTATGGTGGTCTTCACCTGCTTCTAGTTTCACACTACAAACCCGGAACTACAGTTTACAGAATGTTTCAATTCAGCAAATACTTTCTCCAATCCCCAAATAAGAGGACAGAGAACTACTTTGGCAGTTTTCTAAACCTCGGCTGTCCCATACCTAGCCACATGTGGCTATTGAGCACTTGAAATGTGGCCAGTCAAAATGAGATATCCTGTTTAAGTACACGTACGTATGAGATTTTGAAGACTTGGTATTAAAAAAAAAAAAATAACATGGCTCGATAACTTATGATTATATGTTGAGATATTTTAAATCAATTGAAAAAAATATGTTACTAAAACTAATTTTATCTGTTTCCTTTTATTAATTAATTTGTGAGAAGAAGGTCTCCTTATTTTGCAAAGCTGGCCTCAAACTCCTAGGCTTAAGCAGTCCTCTCACCCTAGCCTCCCCTATAACTGAGACTACAGAGAGATACCACTAAATCCAGCTTCTTTTTGCTTTTTTAGCCTGGTTCCTACAACATTTTAAATTACTTTACGTAAGTCACATAGATCTTTTGGGCAGCACTGTTCTGAAATGTTCCTAAGTATCAGAAGACTTGAGTGATACAATTTCTATAGTAGAGCACTGAATTTTCCTAACAACAACAACCATAACGTTTTATTCTAAGGTTGACTATTCACTCCCACTGGAGTTCTTCAGTTGTAATCTGTGGTGCCTCAATAGGAAGTTCCATGTTCTCTATTTTAGCCAGATTGTTAGCAGGTTCCATTAGAATAGACTTGGTTGTGTTCATGGTTGCACTACAATTGCACAGAATGATGTCTGGCATCATCTTTGTCTGATAGTTGGTGCTCAGTAAATATTTCTTGATAGCATTAATTAATGAGCACTACGTTATATCCATATAGAAAGCTTCTACATCATTTGGGTCACATTACATTTTTTTTGAAATTCTGTAGTTTTTTTCCCAGGACAGTAAATGAGAATTCTAAGTATAGAACCTGAAAAGCCATTGAAAGGGTCAGTGGACAAAGGGGAAACTTTACTGTGTTAAGAAATATCAAATAGCTTGTAGAAAGGACCTTCTAATTTCTCTTGATAGTTTATGTCACCTGAAAAGTAGCTAAGGAAATCAGGATGTTTCTTTATTTTTTATTAAGTATAATTTTAAAGTACAGCCCTTAGATATGTTTCACATTTTTCTCATGTGGCAGATCTATATAACTCACAGCAGTATCTCAGAAATAAGCCACATGAAGTAACTGGTGGCCCAGCCCTGGCCCTAACATAGAAAATAGGTAGAGCTCGTGGGTCAAGCCCAGAAAGAGCCACTCAAGGCAAAACTCACTGAAAAACAAATTTTCTTCTCTCCTTTCTGTGAATCTTTCATTGAACTCACAAACTGTTCAGCCAAGGTGTGATGTTATTTGGGGGCTTGTCTTATCACTAGCACAGAGTGGAGGGCTCTAGAGCTTCCATATGAGAGAGGTTCAGCAGCAACATTCATGTTGGAAGCAGGCCTGGAACATCCAATTTTGAAGTGACAGTTCACTTAGTTTATATGTAAATAATTTATTCAAATATTTGTTTAATACCTACTATGTGCCAGCATATGGAAATTTACCAATAAATGTGACTATTATTGATTTATCACCTCTTAGTGCCAAATTCAACCTCTTTGCCTGCTCAGTGAAAATAGATCTGGGCCCTTAAATATTTTTTCAGCTGATACAAAAACTTTATCTATAGAAGACACTGAAGAGACGTTGCAAGAGGAAAGGGTTTTGCTTCCTGTTTCTCATGTTTGTGATGGATTCCTACAGCAAAGGTAGCAAACAGCAGCCCCCAGCAGTCAGCACCTTCAAAACCAATTAGTTGGTTTGGGAGCAAATGCCTCTAATGAAATCTCCCTGAATAGCTTTCTCTGAAATCCTAGAGAATGGATTTCCAACAAGTTCTGGAGTGCAGATTTCCAGCAGCATCCATCTGATATTCATAGTTATAGTTGTGTCTTCTCCAGGAAAGTCTGGATCACAGCTAGCCTAGAGTATCTGGGTTTGGGGGACTCGTTTGGGGAGTGCTCTTCTCAGCCTTAGGGATAGTTACTTGCTTCCTTAGGTAGAGTGCTGTGGCGTCATAGCAACCTCAAACTCTAGGGCTCAAGAGATTCTTTTGCCTCAGCCTCCCTGTAGTAGCTGGGACTACAGATGCCCGCCACAACACCCAGCTATTTTTTTGGTTGTAGTTGTCATCGTTGTTTGGTGGGCCAGGGCTGGATTCAAACTCACCAGTTGCAGTGCATGTGGCTGGTGTCCTAGAGGCTGAGCCTAGTTACTTGCTCTTTATATCTGCTTTCTATATTCTTTAGAGTTCTCTGTACTTCTTACCAATCCCTCTGTTTTTGGTAATAATTTTTTATATTGAACTTTCTTTATTCAAATTACTTTTTTTCTCTCCTAATTGGACTCGGATACAACAATAAATAATGTAACCAGTTTCTTCCCTTTTGGGGCTTACATTCTGATGGAGGGAGACAAAGAGTTAAACACATCGAATAATATGAAGTCATGACTGGAATTAGTTCAGATGAGAAGTCTCAGAGGAAGTGCCATTTAAACCCATGCCTAAAAGCCAAAAAAGAGCCACCCAAGCCAAAAATCACTGAGAAGCAATTTTCAGGTGGCTGCGAAGGTCCCACTTTAGGAAGTATTGGTGAATATGAGTATTTTTAAAAGACTTGTTCATGGTATCCATGGGTCTTGGTCACACTGAACTTCTTATGCCTGATAAAGGCATTCATTTCCTATCCTGAATGTAAAGGAAGGCCATTGTGTAAGGAGAAAGACTCATAAGCACACAGAACAGGATCATTACAAATGTCAGAGTGGTCCTAAAGTGCCCACATTCATACTTGACCTAAGATTAAGAAAGTATCCTTTTTCATATTAAAGAATAATCTATTGTTCTTATTTGGGAACAGTGATGAAGAGTATGGAGACACACATTGTACCCTTCCCACACACATCTCCCTTTGGCATTGCCACTGCCAATTTTAATTTGAGTAAAATTCTGAAATGTCAAGCTCTGTTTTGAATATACAATAAGAACAGCAATGATTGTAGAGAATCAAGGACATGCAGATCCATTTCTAGATCAGCAGCTGATTGTTCAGTAACTCAAGTTGCTACTACCCTGTCATCTATGATGAGATGGCAATAACGGTACAGCCTACTCCTTATATTAAAAGACTTAGTATATCAGTGATAGAATACAAAATTTGTAAACTTGTCTGGTGAAACAGAGCTTTATCTTTGCCGGCTGCCTCTATTGAGTAGTAGAGATTGCCAAGCCATCTTTGTGCTTGGATGTCCCTTCCTAACTTTGTGGATAAAAGGCAAGTGGGCACACATGGCTTTTTTTGTGGGGCTGGGGTGGAGGGGCAGACTTGGCTTGCCTATGGGGTGTCAAAGTGTTAATAAGCATTAAAGAGGCTTCCAAGAGAAAAGAATTGTCTATTGAAGTGCTACTTTATTTGACCACCTCGAAATGCTCCCTAATTAACTTCAGGCAAGACGGAACATTGAGGTCTTTTGCTTCCTTCGCAGGGATGGTAGTGTGTGTGTATAGGGGGGATAGTATCTAGAAATCACCTAATGTCAACAGGAGACTGAACCAGTGAACCAGACTTACTAGCTGTGGCTCAGAAGCGGGAAGCATGGATCTTTCTCATTTAGAAAGAACTCTATTTTTATTTTTGCAATTTTGGCCAGGGCCAGGCTTGAACCTGCTACCCCTGTTATATGGGGCCAGTACCCCACTCCTTGAGCCACAGGCGCTGCCCTAGAAAGAACTCATGATTAAAGATAGGAATCTCCTTTTGGCTTAGTCATCCTGGTACTAATGGAGATGGGGCATTTTAGGATAAATGTTTGAGTGTGTGAGGATAAGAAATGTCTGTAGGGCGGCGCCTGTGGCTCAGTGATTAGGGCGCCAGCCCCATATACCAAGGGTGGTGGGTGCAGACCCAGCCCTGGCTGAACTGCAACAAAAAAATAGCTGGGTGTTGTGGCCAGCGCCTGTAGTCCCCGGCTACTCGGGAGACTGAGAGAAGAGAATTGCCTAAGCCTAGGAGCTGGAGGTTGCTGTGAGCTGTGACGCTATGGCACTCTACCAAGGACGACAAAGGGACACTCTGTCTTTAAAAAAAAAAACTCAAAAAAAAAAAAAAAAGAAATGTCTGTATAGGAAGATGTCTTTGTCTTCACCTTATGTCAGAAATAATTATGGGGACCTGAGGAAGACCCTAGACTTCACTCTTGTCTGAACAATTGTATTGAATCCCTAAAAAAAAAAAAAAAAAAAGCAGTGAATTTATTTATATTTTAAGCTAATAAAGCAAATCATATCTAAGAAATGCACTATTAAAAATTACTCCCTTGCTTGAGAAAAGCTTACATTATCTTTAATTTCTTTGAATCTAAAAGGACACTTCAGAGGCTTTTCTATTCCCTTCCTCTGCCTTTAAGCAAACAAGGTACCATTATCCCCACTTTAAAGATTAGTCAGCTGAGGCTCAGAAAGAAACTATTCACTCAGGATTATATAACCTATAAGTACTGAAGTAGAGATCAGAACTCCTATCTCTGACCTTTTCATGTAATACCTTGAAAAATAACCCTGAATTCCACAAGTGAATATTCAATTAAGGTATATGATTTAAGCACTACCCTACTCATCTGCCTGGTTTACTCCTTTTGGAACAGATGTTTTACTGCTAAAATGGGGGTGGAAGGGAAATTGGGGAGGTGACTCTGTTGTAGCTACTACTGGGCAAAAGCTGAAAACTGAGATTTCCAGAGCTGCAAGAAGCAAGTCCTGCTCCCTCCCGCCCTCCTCCCTCACAGTTCTTAAAGGCTGGATAAGGGAGTTCAGGAGAGATCAACAGTGCTGAAGTTCTAGTCCTTTTTTTTCTTTTTTTGAGACAGAGTCTCACTTTGTCCCCTTCAGTGTTGTGGCGTCACAGCTCACAGCAACCTCGCAACCTCCAGCTCTTGGGCTTAGGCGATTCTCTTGCCTAGCTGGGACTTCAGGCACCCACTACAACGCCTGGCTATTTTTTGTTGCAGTTTGGCCAGGTCTGGGTTTGGAACCCGCCATCCTTGGTGTATGGGCCCGGTGCCCTACTCACTGAGCCATAGGCGCCACCCAAAGTTCTAGTCCTTTTACTTCCAGTTAAAGCAGGGCTCACACCTATGCAGCTGCTGTTGCTGTGCATTCACAGAGGCTCCCACTCTTGCTAACTATCTCAACAGCCTGCAGGACAGATACTACAGGAGAAACACTGTATATTTACTTTCTGAAATGGGTGGTGAGGGAATGAGGTTGCTCTAGGAAAGTATAACTAAATATCATGCTGCTTTGTACAAGAAAATAATTCCTGAAAGTCCAGTTTTATTTTCACCCAAACTGGGGATCAGTTCAGAATCTACCATGATCTGGTTACCTTTGGTTAGTCCCTTTGACCTTCCTGGTCTCATCTATATGGTGTCTCATCCATAACGGAAGAAAGTACGATCTCGAAGCCCTTTTCCCCTAAGTGCAAACATTTGTGGCTCTAAAAATGTTTTATCATCTGAGAGATGAACTGCCCATATGGAATGGATTTTCACACAGGATCACCTACTAAGCTTGATAATGTTTTCTTTTCTCCCTTTTAATACTCCCAAAGAAATGAACTCCTGGAATGAAGATTATTTGGGGGTATGAGGCTGCAGGTGCATTTTGTTGAAAATTGATTGTCTTACAAAGTGACCTAAACATAAGGGGCTATGTGCTTAATGCGAGTATGTGGACTCCTATTGCTATAATTCAATTCAGGACTTGTCCTCAATATTATGTAGCCTGGAACAATTCTGGTAAATCACATGACTTCCTTTAATAGCAATCCTTGTCAAATAATGGGAATGAGCCATCATTCACAGTGTAATATCTAGTCCAGTGCACTACTACTTTTAGAAAAGACTATGATATTCTGGGAAATTTTCATTCATGGAGACACCCTCTGCCTCTGCCGCTTGGTTTTACATAGAATAAAATTGGAATGCTTTTATTATAGATTTTTATTAAATATGGCTCCAAGAGAGACTCTCTGATGCCTTATTTCTGCATGAAGTATGAGCATTTACATAGTGCTGTTATATATTATTACATCTGGTGATATGGAAAGGCACCAAGAGATAAGCAGGGTCAACATTATATTTCCCACTTTACAGATGAGGAAACTGAGGTTCAGAGAAACCAATGGCCTCTTGCAGATTGTACAATTAGTAACCAAACAAGTTGGACATCAAGTTTGAGCTTTTACATTCCACTTTTTATTCCACGAGATGCCTTTGAATGCCTCACACAATCATATGCTTTGTGTCCAGGTTCCCTCTTCCTTCCTTCCAAAACCCTGTTAGGTGGAAGAACAGGCATTAGTGTGATCATCTGACAAATGTGAACACTGTAACTTGGAGCAGAGTAATGGGCTTGGCTCATGTGTATGTATAAATAGAGGTACATTTCAACTCTGCAATCTAAATGGATAGCCATATATAATACTCATAATTTAATATTCTGGAATATTTACATTTGGAAAATATATAGAAAGGTGTTATCAGTACCACCTATTTCAGGGAATTGGATGTCTTCATCTTCTAGCCTGACTAGATTCCTTGTTTTTATAACTTTAAATAAGAATGACTCATCATCAACTCATGTGCAGACAGAAACCCAACATCTTTTCAGTAGGTCCAGGGCTTCTTGAGGAGGATGGGGGGAGAATATCTCTATTTCTCTGTCATTACTTATTTCTGATGAAAGCTTCATTTCCCTTGTATGATTCTTGCTCATCTGTCCATTTTCCATGCCAGGCTACCATTTCAGGACATCCTTTACTTTCCTATACCATGGACTCAAGCTGTGTTTGATGAACATTTTTACTGAAAATTTGGGTGATGGAGGGGTTTAAGTCAGAAGAGCACACAAAGAAAGTAGAATATTAACTGTCCTTGTCCCTCGATTATATCCTCCCATTTGAACTGTTCCAACATAGAGGCCACCCAGCTACCATGCAGCCTGGTATCTCTCCTTCTCTCATCTACTCTCACCTCATGGGAAATCTATAATTGGTGTGATTGGCTTACTTTCCCCCAGTACAGCTGATGTTGTGTAGTGTTTTTATAGCTTAGGGTAGATTTCCAAATCTTATTAATTTTTGCAACATCTATATGAAAGAGATAAGGGAAAAGATAACTCACTTATTCTTCATTCTTGATTTGTAATCCAAACTGAGGCACTTTTTGTAATTTGTCCAGTGAAAATTTAAAGAGAAATCAAGGTTTTTAAAAGGAAAGCTGAAATCACCTGAAAATAATTTTAAAATCTCCAAGAATAATTTTCATCAAGGATATAAATAGCAGTATAAGCTGTTTTTTCCTTTGTAAGTTAAGAAATCTTGTACTTAACACTTTCTTAAAAGAAACCAGTTTATTTTAAAATCCTTTGAAATTTTTAAGATATAATTAATCATTTGGAAAATTATCATGATGGCAATTGTCATACATTTATTTTAGTAAGACATTGAACATGTAAAAGAATTGTCAGATATTTATTGTAAATTGAATTTAGAAACATTTTTATTAATACGACATTTAGATTGCTAGGCAGCAATCATTCTCTAGCAACTTGTTCTGAGAACAGTAAACACATGACTCATGTAGTGAAAATTAGCCGGATTCAGCATCTCCTCTAAGCTATAAAAACATAGTAACAACTCCACTGGCAAAAGGTATGGTAATTGTACATTTTCGATTAGTTCTAGAGCAGACTATTTACAATAGCCTAACATAACCTCAAGTAACACTTAGCTTTTGACAATGGGGAAAACTTGAGATTTTGTTGAATAAAGTATGTTAGTTGCATACATTTTTGCATTATTTATGCAATGGTTAGGAAGATTTATAATCAAAGTTGCATCAAAGTAAGTTTAATTAAATTTTTATTATCTGTAAAGCTACTGCATGCACAACTAGAACTTTACTAATTATTAAAACCAAATATATACAAAAGCATAGCTTGGGGAAGAAGAAATGCCAAGTAGAGTACTAACTATTTAATTTAACTGGAAATTTAAATAGTGATAAAAAATAACATGTAATTTTGGTCTTGACATTGTAAGAATAAAGACTGAGTGCTGGAAAGGCTCTTATTTATATCATGAACGTAGCCACATACAGTTCTATCTTGCAAAGGACCTGTATTTATTTCATACGTATATTACATAATCAACTCCATCAGTAGCTAGCATCCTTATATAAAAATGACTGAACATAATACCTTAATCTCCATCTCATTTTACAGTTAACCCATGGAGTCTCAGACAGGTTCCCTAACTTGTCCAAGTTCACCCAACCAGCAGATTACAAAGTAAGATTCCAATCCAGGACTTTTTCTCTAGAAGGATTTTTGGTTTTGGTTTTGGTTTTTTGTTGTTTTCCAAAACAACTACTTTTACATCAGAAAGGAATAAGACAGTTAGATATATAATTTTGATATAGAATTTTTTTTGTTTTCTTCATTTTATTTTCAGAGAATAAGTTGTGGTTAATAATACTTTTTTTATACAGTATCTATGTTATGAGATCTTCTTTGGAAGAATTTTGATATAAACCAGTGAGTCAACAATTGGTTGCTAAATTTGTATTTCCTCCATCGAACGTGATTAAATTCTAATACATTCAAATTGTTTTCATGTTCTGATGAATAAACAAAAAGCCCATTCTCTATGCTTGTATCTTTTTAATTCCCAATAGAGAAATATACACTAAAATTAGTCTTTAAAATATAGAACTATGAAACATACTTAAGTAACTATCCGAAACCTCTATTTACTATGTTATCCTAGGAATTTAGAAATACTTCAAGTTTCAGGAATGGTAGCATGCAAAAACTTTAATAATAAATGACTGGGGCGGTGGCTGTGGCTCAAAGGAGGTGGTGGGTTCAAACCCAGCCCCGGCCAAAAACTACAAAAAAAATAAAAAGAAAAAAAGAAACTTATAAGTGACTGCACATAATACCGAATCTCCTTAACAAAGGAGATTCCTTAATAAAGGAAGTTATCATGAGTAGCAAATACCCACACACACACCCCTATGAGTGTCAGCAGTTGATTTCATAATTTCCTGACCACTGATGACTGCTTCTAAATCTTTCCTTAATTACAAAGGAAAATTGAGAGTACTTAATAATAAAGCTTAATTAGTTGTATTTCTTATATTTATACTAATAAAGACTGTTCTAAGATACTTGTTTTGATAAGATAAAAATTTAAAAAACCAAACTAGAACAAGACACCGTATTATTTGAGAAGTTACCTGGTACATTTTAGGTTGACTATTCATAAAGATCCTTTCCCTCCTAAGGTTCACATGAGATAGTAAGCTAATATAAAAAAAGAACAGAGTATTCATAACTGGCTTTTACTAACAAACTTAGATTTATGAGAGACCTACACTTTAGAGAAATCAAAATTTCCTATCAAAGTTGAGCACAGAAATAAGCCAAATTCAAGTGTGTTTTTTTTCCTGAAGCCTGCCGAATACATTGTCTGGATTGTACCACAGAAGGCTGAAAGCAAAACACGGGTGGGTCTATCAAACAATCCCTGACTCTGTTTATAACAGCTGAAGCTGTGCCTTTCATATCAGAGTCCCATCAGAAAGGGGGGGAGGAAGAGATAAGCTCATCAGTGAAATAGTATCCTTTAACAGCAACCAGTCACTTCCTGCAATCAAAACCATGCTAGCATGTGGCTTATTCAAATAAAAATTATTGGACTGGAGCCAAACAAGGAAAAAGTAATTGATAATGTGGTTTTTCAGAAACCATCCATCCATCAAATGTGTCAGTCCTTCATAATACTTTATTTCCCTTCTGAACAAAGATCTTTAAAATTCATTGTGTGCACTTAAAAACAAAGTGTCCTTGTGCTATTTTATAAAGATTCTCTTTTAGTTTGGGTTTGTTTTGTTATTTGATTACATTCCCTCCCGTCCTGCATTTTTTTTTTTTCAGATAGTTGCTGGAAATTTCTGCTATTCTCAAACAAAGCATCTTTGTGCTGTATCAGCTTGCATTTTCCTTGGATTGTGTTTGGATGATGCCTTTTCACTGACTTCAGCACTGGAGTATTGTAGCCATAGCTTTAGTAAGTAGACTGTAACAAACAGATTCACTGGCCCTTTTTTGTGTGCTGCATTCTATTAACCTGCTGGTGAAAAATGCTTCTCAGAGTAAGGCACAGGACCTACTACAAACAGAAGAAAAAACAGATGAGGAAATATTGGCCCATACTTGCAGCTAGAGAAAGCCATTAACAGTTACTACAAAAAGAATGTTTTCCCTCAAGTACTTCCTCCCATACCTACAACATCTTTTAGTTAAAACTTTGCATTTATTTTAGGATCCAAAAGATGAGTTTCCAAAACTAATAATAAGTTAACTCATCATTAATTTATAAAAGTAACATCTATAAAGTATATTTCAGCAATACTCAATCGCTCCTCGTCTTGATGGATTTCACATTAAAGTCAGGCTTACATTTAGGGCTACCTGCAAACACACACACACAATTTTGACCAAATATGGTAAAAATCAGCCCTCAAAATGCACAAAGATATGTGAAAATTTCCCGCAAATTATATTTTAAGGCACAATTAAATACTTAAAACACAATAACTAAAAATATGAGAAATAGTGAGGCTTTGGTGAAAAAAATGTAAAGGAAAAATTCTGTGTGATTCTGAAAGTTTTTTCACTTCTTTCAACTATTTATTTACAAGTCAATTAAATCATGATCTCTTTTGAATACTTTTATTATAGTACTATCAACTATTGACCTACCAATTACTTTAAATTTATATTTTGTCATCTGTTTTTTGAAACATACTAGCAAGGAGCCAGGCCCTTATGACACAGTTGTTCCCTGTGAAGACAGCTATGTCCTGCATGAAGACGTATGTCCCAGAGAAGCCACTCTTGTTAACTCACAAGGCATCTCAGTAAACTTTCTTTTTCAAGAATGGCAGGAAGAAAGATCCTCAGTAATAGCACAAAACCCCTTATGTTATGACAAGTTCTGCTCCTGGATTTTCTCTTTTGGCCTGCTCCAAATTAATACTAAAAAAGTCATATTTATACAAGATAATAATAACAATTTTCACATGTAATCTCTTTTCTGCCTATGAGATATTAATACTAGAATAACAAAAAGAAGCAAATGTTCACTCCTCATCCAAAGATTGTAACACAAAGAAATACAAAAGTATATAGAGCTTCAGGGTTATTTTTAGTGGGAGAGATAACTATCAATTTGGAAACAGCAAAGATGTTAACTATTCTCACATGGGTCCTTTAAAAACAAGACCCAATTTTGCTGTTTTGTCAAAAATTATTAAGAATGTCAATGACACAAATTTTTACCTCCAGAGGTAATCGAAAAATCAAACAAAGCAAAAGAGAAATATTTTCATCCTACATTTCTCAGCTAGAATTTACGGTATGACAATGTTGCCCACTGTTCCACATTGAATCTAGAGGGAAAATAAAAATGAAAAGGGTAAGTTTTTGTAATATTTTAATGTGCTTTGATTTTTTGTTTGTTTTGTATTTCTTAAATGGAACTTTCCCTTCTGTCAGAAGCATCTAATAACCATGCTTCAGGGAATTTTAGAAAATGAGGGAGAAAAAGCTAATATTCAATCTCTTATATCCCAAAGGGGATTTTGTCACAAGTCAGTGTAGTCTTGAAACCTCGTCTTTGTCCAAACAGAAAGGAATTTCCAGAATCATTTTATCATGAGCTGGGCATGGCTGACTAGATGAGTTTTTTCCAAGAAGCTAGGCAGTGAAGCATGCTGCCCGGGACAGCAGGAAGATACAATGAAAGAAGTGAAAAGCTGCCTTTTCTCTGTGGCCTCAGGGATTGTGGGGAGGAGGAAACAAGAGAAAGGAAGGCTAGTTATAGTCAAGCTACCATCTTTCTTCTTGGGGTCAAGGTTCTTTGGGTAGAAATTTATGTTACACACATAAATCATTTCACTGATTGAATATACATATATTTTCATAATTTTCCATCTCTGAAATCAAGATGTGTTATCGCTTCCTGTTAAGATTGTTTTGAGCGCACATAGATTAATGGCATATCTTAAAATGGATGGTATCTTAGATTCAATGAAATGTGCTAAGTTGAAGAGAAAGGGGAAGAGAGTGGCTTCTGTTTACCTTTCCACTTGGGGTTCTGTGAGAACAGAGCCTTGTAGATTGCACTCAGAAACCAGGAATGGCCACTGGAAAGTAAACTCAGGTACACTGCAAGGAAAGGCAGAAAGCTGACCTTCTGAACCATCATCTGCTTCTCTGAAGCATGAATGAGATCTAGAATATCCAAAGAGGGTTTGGAAAGTTAAGGAAACTTTCGAGAAGGAGGGCAGTTACTATGTTAGAGTTAGTAGTTGAAGACTGCCAAGCAGATTTGCTGGGCCCAGATCCACTGGGAGTCCTCAGCACCAGTAAAGACAAATACAGGATTAAGACACGAGGGAGATGACTAGCTCCAGATCGAACAGAAAGAGACAACTGACAATTACCTACCCTACTCCCAGATTCTGGGATCAATTCCCATGAGAACCTCCTGGAAGGAAAGCTGTCATCTGTGGTCATTAGTTCCCCAGCCCAGGGGTCTTCTGGAGTAGACTCCGTGAGGGTGCAGAGTAGACTGTGCTGTCTCGAGGACCCATCTCCCCATTACCACCCAAAGTCATCAAGCCCCAACTCCTAGAATGTACCCAGAGGCCATCCTGGCAAAGAATAGAGAGGGAGCAAAAGCAGAAATCTAAAAAGACTGAGCATTTCTTATAAAATAGACTGAGTGTTTAGGTAGAAATAGTATAAAAATTAATGAAGATGATGAAATTTTCTGGGCTATTAAATTACATTTACTGATTTCTTTTTTCCATGTCACTTAGGTGACAGTTAGTTAAAAAAAGGGAAAGAAACAATATTTTCTACATATGTCTGATTGGTAATAGAAATAAATGTGTGACTCTAGGATCCAAAGTGATAAAGACACCGCCCTTATAAGGTGTAGAACCTAAAATGTAATAATATAAAATCCTTTATAACACTAAGATAACTTAACACAAAATTTATGAGAAATAGACCAACTTTCAATTTTCACAAATTAGCAAACTGTGATTCTGTGGCTTGTATCAAAATATTAATGGAACCAAAGAATACTGTTTTCATTAAGACTGTCACTATATATATCTCTCTTTTTTGTTTTTGAAACAGTCTCACTCTATTGCCCCAGGCTAGAGTGCCATGGGGTCAGCTTAGCTCCCAGTAACCTTAAACTCCTGGGTTCCAATGATCCTGCTCCCTCAGCCTCCAGAGTAGCTGGGACTATAGACACCTACCACAATATCCAGCTAATTTTTTTTTAGTAGAGTTGGGGTTTCACTCTTGCTCAGACTGGTCTTGAACACCTGAGCTCACATGATCCTCCCATCTTGCCCTCCCACAGTGCTAGGTTTATAGGCCTGAGCCACCAGGCCCCTGGCCCATTGATAGTATTTCTTGATCCTGGTTTAGAAGGAAGGCAGATCCTGTGGGTGGATTACAAGCCTTTAATGATAACAGTTGAACACATGTGAAAATGGAACTATCAGCTTTGGGACAAATTATTGTCTGCTTGTTGATGTATGTTTTCAACAAATAATATAAAATAATACAAGAAAAGAAAAGCAAATGTAAGAGATAGACAGGCAAGTGCATTTTGAGGATCTGACTGGACAGCATAGGAGGATGCTATTGAAGGACACAAACAGGATTGAGAGATGGATGGAAATGACACTGTGGGTCCTTCTTGCACATGGTGGCTCAGTGTACTACCTCTGGCACCTGTGTGTCCCCTCGGCTCTGTGCTTTGAGAAGCAAAAGGCAGTGACACCATCGTCATTCAGTCTTGATCTGGAGTTGCATGTCAGGGTCTCTCCAGCATTGGCTACTGGGAAATGCTTCCTTGGAAACTAAATATGGTTTGCTTTATTCTTTCTTCAGCCTAAGACTCAGGATTTCTAGAGCCTTCCTCCCATGCCAAAAAATGTGCCAAATGGGGGTGGGAGGAGCTCCTGGATGGACAGAGTAGACCACACTAAGTAGATGGACCACTCCATCATGACACAGAGCACATCAGAGCATCTTTTTAATTCAAACGACTTACCTCTTCATAAAGCTGGGTTTATTGACTAAAGACCATTATTATGATGAGACTGAACGAGAGGAAGCAGTTAAACGTGCTCTTTACCCCTTTTGTGTTTACAGCTACCCAGAAATGAACATCAATATTTAAATGTCTGGATTATTTTAGGCTTGTAAAAAACCAATTAGCTACTCCTCAGGCCCAGTGTTTGGAGCCTTAGTGGGGCAGAGAATAGGGAGTGTTTAGTTCTTGTGGTCAAAGGCAGGGAGCTTAGAGAAAAGTCATCATGGCAAGGGTCATTGCTGGGTTAGTAGGGTCTCATGGAATGTTATATCATAGAGGGAAGGGCCAGGACCAGGGCCGGATTAGGAGTTTGCAGCAAACCATGCAAGGCAGAGAAGGATTTAGCAGGAAAGTTGGCTACATTATTGAAAATACATCACAGACTGGAGCCTTTTGTTCTGGGAAGTTAAGAACCATCATTGCCTTCAGGTAGAAACTTCTAGGCTTATAAACTGTGGCCAGCTATAGTACTTCTGATTCCTCCAAATAAATAAATCCTCTTCTCCAATCAGAGCTTATGTGTTTGTATGTGAAAGGAGGGACCCATCTTCAGACTTAGCAGGTCATCTCAGAGACATCTGTGCTTGGCCTGAGCTAGAGATGGTGGGTCATGGGGACCAAAGGCATGTTCATTAGAAGTGTTCCTGTTTTCATCATGGTCCAGATTCCCATAGTCTCTCTCTTAGTCTCCTTTGTATTGCTACTATTGAATGCCTGAAACTGGATAATTTATTTTGAAAAAGAAGTTATTTAGCGTACAGTTCTGCAGGCTGAGATATTTGAGGGAATATTTCTGGTGAGGACTTTCATGCTGTGTCAGAATGTGATGGAGAAGGTGAAAGAGGAAATAGACACATGTGAAGAGGGAGAAACCCAATGGGCATTCTGGCTGTGTAACAAACCCACCCTGATTGGTACTAATTCCGTCCTGTGGGACAGAAAACTTACTACCTTGTGAATGATACTAAGACGTTAATGAGGGATCCACACCCATAACCCAAACACCTTCCACCAAGGCCCTACCTCTGATGGGGATGAAATTTCAAGTGAGTTTTAGTGAGGACAAACACACCACATCCAAACCATACAGGTTTTAACTCTCAGAGGCCCAGAATTATTGTCTATTTTTTATTAGGTTTTTTCCTCACAGACATCATTAGCTATCTACCCAATATCGATTCATTCATTTTCTCCTTGTAGAATCTCATATCTTTTGGTGGCAAGAAAGCCACCAGCCCCAAGAGAGATGTGTGGTTTCCCCACGTAATGGTCAGCAAGAGGGGTTAAAGGAGTAAAAAACATTTGCTGGGTGACAGTTTCTGAGAAAGATTTTTGCCTCCCTCATCAAAGAAGACAGACATAGTGGTATGGTCTTTCCTCCCTTGAACTCAGATATTGTCTGGAGCTGCACTGGAATCAGCAATAGGAATATAGAGATCCAGTTGTATTCCAGTCTTGCATTTATTGAGCAATTATTTAGTGAGCACCTGATAACATTTCAGGCTTAATATGTAAGATACAGACAAGGGTCCATGTTCATTACTCCTATCAGACAATGCATTACTCAGGGTTCCTTTTGTAATAGAAATTAGTGCTGAGTTGGGCAATAAATGCATTAAAATATAAAATGAGAAAGGGGATTCATAGAAGACACTGTATAGAAAGAGTTTCACTATTAGACTGAAAATGTGACCCAGTAAGCAAAAGACAAGAAGGCCAGGCATTAGGAGGGGTAATACAGCACTCCCAGGGATGGTCAAGTCAGAATCAGGACATTGCCACCATCACAACCCCTACTAAGCTACGACCACATCTGCTCCTGAAGCTGACTTTTGCAATAGAGCCAGTCTCTTGGGAATCAGCATCAAATTCTGTGAACTTTCTCACATGCCTACATACATGTATTAGCAATTTCAGAGAACAAGTGGAAACAGGACCTCATGCCCCCACTGTTGCCCTATTTTTTGTGGATGGGGATGCTGTAATCACTATTGTGCCATGGTCACACAGTGTTTGAAGACAACCCCCAAAGGAGATTGGAGCACTCTGGGAAAAAGAATCAGTGCTAAGTAGCTGAACAAAATTTTTTTAAAAGTACATGGTGGTAAAAGTAATTTACATAGAATATTACAGTTTTCAAAGTGAAAAGCAGTAAAAATAACTTTTGTATAGTATTTTAACATTTTCACAGTACGATCTTCACAAGACTAAGAAGCAGGTAGAGTAGGTATTTTATATCTGAGCCTCAAAAGGTCAGTATTATTTTTTATAGAATATAAAATGTTCGCTTACTATCTGACTTTGTGTTTAAAAAGAAAAAGACACGTAACCTTAAGTATGCAGCAGTTTTAATTGAGAGTGACTATAACATTTGGAGTGTAAACAATATCCTCTGTGGAAAATGTTGATTTATATATATATATAAGTGAACTAGTTTTTGAAAAGCTAAGGTATTCTACTGGGAAGTTAAAGTGATTATTTTTCATGTTAGACTCTTCTCAAATTTTATCTCAAATGCTGATCAAATTCTCAAATTCTTATTTAGTAAAGAAAAGGCCACATAATAGAACTGATTTTAAGCTTAATTGGGATAGAACGAGAATGGCAAAACATGACATAAAGTATCTCTTTACTTCCTATCTCTTGACTTTGCAGACATAACTAATTAATCATGGCATTCTTTCTCTCACAGTCCAGACATGGCCTCAGAATCCCTCTCAAGCAAGGCAGCACTGCACCCAGACCCTACCAAGCAACCCGAGAGACAACACAAGAACACTGATATGGAGTTGTAACCATCAGGCATTTGTTTTGTTTGTCCAGAATGCTGATATTCTAGAAAGAGTACCCTTCTTCTGGAAACAGTCTTCCAGGATTATGGTTCGAACACTGAGTAGTTAGGCAGATTTGGTGCTATTCATTACATTGTAAACCAGCGGTTCTCAACCTGTGGGTTGTGACCCCTTTGGGGGTTGAACAACCCTTTCACAGGGGTCACCTAAATACATCCTGCATATCAGATATTTACATTATGATTCATAACAGTAGCAAAAGTATAGTTATGAAGTAGGAATGAAAATAATTTTATGGTTGGGGGTCACCACAACATGAGAAACTGTATTAAAGGGTCACGGCATTAGGAAGGTTGAGAACCACTGTGTAAACTGTGGTCTCTTGGAATTCAAACCACATGTCCATCAAGGCTGAAGTTTTGGAGAAAGTGTTAGAAAAATGCTATGGTAGTGGAGTCTTGGAGCTACCTCTCAAGGCATTCAGTATGGTACTGTAAGGGAAAGACATATTTTGCCTATGCTGAAAGCAGAAAGAAAGAAAGCAAATCCATTCTGTTCTTCAAGAGCAGTCCTATACATTTATGCACTGGCAAATTACAAGTCTATGTCTCAGCCCAAGCCGAACTGGGATTCTGGATTCCAGGGCAACTAGGAAGTCTTATCTTCCGGGCTTCTCTCAAGAATTACCTGGGGTTGGGGTCAGATTAGCTTTGCCTCCCTTCTCTATCCACCCTCCCATTCACAAATCTCGAGGTAAAGACCTAATTTTCTTAAGACCTAAGCAGATATAGGAAAGGAGGAAAAAAAAATGAGAATGATGCTTAGTTCAAATATCAGGCGGTTGGTGACTAGGCAGTTGTGATGTTGTAGGAGAAAACTCAAACCTGAATACCGCAGTCTGTAATTATTTATGCCCCAAGGAAATTCCTAGCCCACTGGGATTTCCTGCACCAGCTGTAGATAAACTGGATGGCTGAAGTTTAAACTTTTCCAAGCCTCTTTCCCGTCTCTCAGGGTTGCTGCTGAAGAAAATCACCCGGCTGGCAGAATCTGAGCTACCAGATTGGCCAATTAAAGAACTAAATATATTGCCAGGGAAATGATTCAACACATAGATGCCAATGAGACCCACTAAAGCCTTCGTTTATCTTATTATCCCTGGACAGCAGGATGGTTTTTTTGCATTTTTTTTTTTTTAAGGCAGCTGGAATCACCCTCCTGCAAAGGCCACACATACATAGGGCCTAAGGGCAAATCCAAAAGCAAATTGGAGCACGCTGGGGCAAGGATCAGAAGTATGGATCATTGCTCTTCATACCGCATCCCTTTTCCTAGTTCTAAGTTGAAAGTTTGGACTTGTGTTAGACTGATTTTCTGTCGTCATTAAATATTAGTTAAAAAAAAGTCACATTTGCATCTAATGAACAGGAGCAAAAATTACGCTGTGATACAGAACATCAAGCTTTTGGCATTGAGGTGGGCTGATTATATCAGTGGTTATATGTGGATTATAGCATTTTGTGTCTATATTGGTTATGTATTTCCACAAAAATTCTGCTACCATGCAACCACAAAGTCCAGTAGCTTAAACCAACCACCATTTATTTTGCTTATGAGTTTGTGGCTCTGTTGGGCAGTTCTAGTCTTGGCTGGGCTTGGCTGATCTTGGCTAAGCTTTATTCATGTGTCTGTGACTCAATTGGTGGTTTGCCTGGTGGCTGGATGGTCTAGAATGGATTCACCTAAAACAATTTGGTCTTGGCTATAGGGTCTTTCATCTTCCATCACACCGTCCTGGCCTTTTTCTAAAATTGGTGACTTTTAAATTTTAAAAGTAAGAGCACAAGAACATAGGATTTCTCAAAGAAGGGTCAGAACTACCCTGCTATCACTTCTGCCCCATTTTATTGGCCATAGCAAGTCACAATTCTGGTCTATACTCAAGGCTTGGGGAAATAGACTTCACCTCTTTATGGAAGTCACTTGTAAAGTCACATATAGAAGGGCATGAATAGAGGGAAAAGTGGAGAATTTGAGCCATTTTTGTAATCAATCACCCACAGAGGAATTTGAGAAATTATTTAATACACTAATTGCCTTGTGAGTTGTATTTAACTCATGCTAGTTTTGAGCCCAGGGCCTCATGAAGAATATATAACACAGGGAGGTGGCCAAGGGATATATAGAGGTAGAGATTCATCTCTAAGATCTGCCCAACACTCTTCCATTCTTTTACAAGCAGTGCTCACCTCATGTCTTCTAAGAGGGCTTATTTTAATCACAGGACTTATTTGAATGTAGGCCAATAATTGTCCATAGTCTCTGCTTCCTTGATCAGACTGATTGGCCAGAGATGGGCACCTGACTCAAAATGGGCATCCTTTATCCTTTGTGCTTGGTCTAGGAATGGACAAGGCCTAATTCAGATACTCAAAATGCTTCCACAGATGGGCAAGATGAGAATCTGCGGATCTAGGAACTGACATCAGCCATGGCAGCATGGATAAAACAAGACAATGACATTGACATCCAGAGAGAAACAGCCTCTGGACAGCAGAACAGAACCTTAGGGGCATTCAGTTCCTGGTTCAGTTATCCCTGAACCCTGTCACATCCATCCTTCCATAAACTAGTTTTAGAAAGTAATTCTTTCTTTCTTTTTTTTTTTGTTTGTTTTTCATCATCGTTTACTGCAATCTCAAATGCCTGGGCTCAAACCATTCTCCCACTTTTGCCTCCCCAGAGAGTTAGGATTACGCATAGGGGCTACTACTCCCACCTCTTTCATTTTTCAAAAAATAACTCAAGCTAGAAGTTGGTCCATTGTAATCAGTCATCTAATTTAAGTGTGATTTGGGAAATAGCCCTCCTGCCTCAAGATATCCTCTCACCATGTTTGCAATTCCCTCTATTAACAATTTATTCTTTGGGTTAGGAAGGCATCTGAATTGGAAAGAGCCATAAGCTTTGGCACTTCCACATATGACCTGGAAAGCCTTCTGGTCCTTGATCTTGCAAACCTGTTGTCACCTTTCAACATTCAGCTCAATGTCATCCATGTTTTGAAGTCCTTTTCCTCATCTTTTTTTCCCACCTCCAAATAAGTATGCTTTTCCTGTTTGTGCTCCTAAAATATTTTTGATACATTTCTAGGGAACCACTCAAATATCATTTTCTATGCTCATAATTCTGTCTGCATCTTCCTAGCTAAATTGTGATTTCTTCCTTTAACCTACACATTTAAAAAATCTTATTTACCTTTGTATTATTGGAGCATAGTATTGCATTGCTTTTAATAAAAATGCAAGTATTCTAAAGGTTAGTCCATTAAAACTTTAAGCCATTAATATCTTAGCCTGAATACATTGATAAACTTTATTTAAGAACATGCTTATTCACCCATCAGTAGTTCTAAATCTTGGCTGCACATTAGAATCACCTGGGGAGCTTTTTAAATATATTGATGCTTAAGCCTCACCCCAGACCAATTAAACCAGAATTTCTGGGACTGGGGCCCAGGCGTCAATATTTTTAATAGATTTCTAAGTGGTTCTAATATGCAGCCAGGAGTAAGAATTGCTGCCCTATGTGCAGTTTCTGTTGTTACAAGGAGCTAGCTAAAGGAAAGTTTCCATCTAGTTGAGAGGAAAGTGTCATGAAAGTGGTGACTTGTGAATTAAATCTTAATGGATGGGTAGAAGTTCAGTGGGAAAAAATGAGGGGAGAAAATGAGGATGGGGAGTACCTGATAAGTAGAAGATATGGTGTTTCCAGCTTCTCAGCAGTGCAAGGATATAATAAGAAACAGCATTTACAGAGTAACCTACTCTGTGCTAAGCACTGTACACTATTAATCATTGAATCATCACAATTAACTTCTTAGGAAATAACTATTTTGCATGTGAAAATACTGAGGCATAGATAATTTAAACATCTGCCTGAGGTCACACATCTAGCTAGTGGTGAATGTGGGACTTAAGACCAGGTCTAGGGTGTCTCTAAGCCAATGCACACAATACTACCCCAGTGTTGGACAGTGAGTTGCTTCTGTTAGCAGCTACCTTGTTTCCGGGACCGTGTCCTCTCCAGGTGAAGCTACTGAAGTCTCATGGGGGCAGGCTCAGGACCATCTGACTTCTTGAGGAAATATCAACAGAATTAATGCATTTAGCAATGGTCTGTGTTCCCCTGCCAGCCAGGTAGGGCTTAGTATAGATGCTGTCCTGAGTAGCTCTAGTGATCCAACCACTTGGCTGGCTGGCTAGCTGCCTCCAATCAGGTTCTAGAACCAAAGAACTGAGGGAACTCATCTTGCCCTTGAGCTGTAGTATCTTTACACCTTTTGCTGACCCAGATTTCCCAGAATTATGTCTCTGAAATATTATTTTTTTGCCTCTAGTCTTCTACATTTTATTTAGTCCTGACTTTAGAAATTACCAGAGGGCACTATTCCCAGACACCACCAATGCCCTCTCCCAAGCAGGCCATGCGTGGCACCCTGACCACTTCTCATCCAAGTCCTAGCTTTTCTTCTTCCAGTTGGGCTTATGCTGTTAAGCCACATGCCTGAGCCGGCCAAGTAAAGGCAGAAGCCAGATTGTGCCTGTCAAGCTAAGCAGTGAAGATTTATTGCTAATTTTTTTTAACACGATAGTGCTAGATCAAAAGGGAGATCAATAGGGAGATTTTTCCAGAAGAAGTAGGTGGTAAGAATAAATGTGATAAGGAAATATATTTCTTAGAACTCCCTTATTGCATGTGATAGAAAACCTAATTCAAACTCATGTAAGCAAATAGAGGAATAAACTGGCTAATACGCCTGAAAGTTCAGTACCCATCTCTTCTGGCAAATTTTGTTTATTTTATTTTATTTTATTATTTTTTTATTTTTTGACAGATATATTAACTTTTTTATTTTTATTTTTTTATTAAGTCAAATACATATAGATAATGAATACATTCATGCATATGTGGAGTACAATGTGCTTTTTTTTTTTTTTTTACAATCTGATGTGGTTAGATCAAACCAATCAACATAGCTTTCACCTCATTTACTTGATTATTGTACCA